>LD353719.1:138455-149812 GCA_001465055.1 Ptychodera flava | reverse complement strand
CATTCAAAATAATACTTCTTACAGACAAATACAATGTTATTGGCAGCTTTATCAGCAGGGACGACAACATATTTGTCATGGATATCATTCAAACACTTAACAGCATTCATTTATTTCAAATTATGCGTTCTGTGATATTTCAGTTCCCCCACATTATGTCAATAATAATCGCAATCATACCAATCCATAATCCAATGACAGTAGGTCAGAATTCGTAAGACAATAGTTGTAAACATAGACACAAAACAGCACAGAACAGACAGTAAATAGACGGTACACAAACAAAGTCAAATTCATGAAAGAAAGATATACCATCCCATTAATACAATTCATCTAAACAAAATGCTAGCTCGTTTAAGGCATCTTTTTACGAACTGGCCTTGAAACACTTGTGCTCTCCAATGTTGTCGCTTTGCAGTATACAGATGTCCCCTCACCATAGAGAATGGCAAACTGTTAGCTGGATGTGACAACAGAAACGGCCATTCATGTGATTTCATGTGTAATATCGGCTACGTTAGAGCCACAGACGAGCCTGTAACGTGTATGGAACCTGGAGAGTGGAGTATTGAAGAGCTCTGTCGACTTCGTAATGTTCTTTTGTTAATTTATTTGTCTTTGAATAGTGCTTCTTTTAATGGGAATTCATATCCATCACTGTCTGATTAAAGAAAGTCCATTTACAAATTATGTGTACAAAGATATACTGTCCACTCAAGAGATATTTTTACGTTTCGGAAAAACAACTGAAAACTTTGGTGCTTTGTTTTGAAGAAATGGGGTATATGTTAACGAACAAGTGATTTCTGATCAAACGAAGCAAGGGATTCCGAAGTGGAATACTTTGATGAAACATACACGTTCATCCGACAGACATAATCTCGATCTCTGACGCTTGTTACATAAGCTCACATGTTAATGCAGATATGTGCAGCCTTGGCTGCTCGAAGTACGTCAAATACTGTATCCACCCTTCTGACGTTTTTTCTTTCGCTTTTGCTTTGATGTCTTAGTACACATATAAATTACACTTACAGCACCGAGGTGTACATTGGAAATTCCAAACGGACTACTTTCTGACCAATGCGACAATAAGATCGGTGAATCTTGTAACTACACTTGCAATGATGGGTATAGACGAACAACAATGGACAGTGTCACTTGTGTGGATGCTGGCGAGTGGAGTATACCGAGCAAAGATATTTGTGGTAGGAGTTTCTCTTTACCACTAATGTTTAAATGAAGACAAGCCAAACTTGACGTAATGTACAAAATGGGGATTTAGGCTTGAAGGGGATATATTACCACTTGGTCACTAATTATGTCTCACCCGAAATATTTCTGATGTTTTCAAAAACTGCGTCAACACGATGCATCACTTCAAGTCGAGAAGACCGGGGATCATGTCCTTTATGCAAGATAGAGTGTATATCCCATGACCCTATACCTTTTTAGTTGTTAGTCAAAATAATTATGACATGCGAGTAATGACAGAATTATTATCAAAATTTGCATTTTTAATTTATTGTTGCAGTTATACTTCATTGTTTTTCTGGACCTTGCCAAAATGACGGAAAGTGTACGGACACGGACGACGGATTTAACTGCACTTGTTCACTTCAATGGCATGGTGACTTGTGTGACCAACGAATGTCTGGCACTACAGGTAAACACAAAGCCGTCCTAAACATTTCAAAAAAATAAACTCCAGTCCACTCTGCCCCGGTCAAATTCTTTGAAAGATTCACACTATATTCTCCAAATACCGTATAACAACTAAGAAAATGTCAATCATGTCCGGCAATAAAGCTCCTACATTTTGAATAGAGTCATTTAATTTTGCTTATATTTTATCACAATTTTAATAGCTTTTTTGAATGTCAATCATTCCACCCCTGCCATTCTAAAATGAGACTCGATAATGCTAAACAACATTGTTTGCTTTGAAAAAAGTGTGTAGGTTATGTGCACCACTACCTTAATTGATCGTGTTCCATGCAACTTCTGTACGAAAATGAAACCAAGTTCGTTGTTCTTCTGTCTGTGAGTAAATATGTACATCATACTGTAGTGCAACGATAGGACGGAATGATAATTTCATGATTCTATCGATAGAAGAGTTGTATAACAATTACCGACTTCTCAAACTCTTCAACAGAACTAAAGTGTTACAGTATGATCTTCCCATAAACCCTCAACAAGACATATTAATCTTTGAACCCAAACTTTTTAGACTTTGTTTAGACTTCAGTTTTTCAACGTGTGTTTTTTCCCAGGGGGATCTAATGGCGTTGTCATTGCTGTAACTCTGGTGATCATCGTACTCGTCATAACTGCCATAATTGCAATGTTGGTTTTGTTTCGAAGGTAAGGGTAGCGAATTTCACATCTTCATTTCGTTTGGTATCGGAAGGTTGTCCATTAGAGAAACACTAAAATTTTGCTCTTTGTGTAATCAATGTGATTAGGCTTGCAAGCAATTTCGGCAAAACAGCACTCAGATTTCAGCAGTAAGGTGTTTGCCTGCATCTCTGTCTGAGCTTTCTATTTCTTGACGACGCCGTTACGGTCCTGCACGAGTTAAGAGGCATCTTATAAATATCACGTAGATTTCGCTTCGGGATATTCGGACTCTTAAATTTTCCAATACTTTTCTGGCCAACCACAAGTCGGGCCTCAGTTTAAAGCACTTGGAGTACTAGTAAGAAAAAAAACCACCGTCTGAGTTCTTTTGAAAATCGGAAATTTTATTTTTGACCCGTAGACTTAACACAGGGACGTTAGCGATTTTCAATTTGAAATATCGGTAAATGTTTTGCTTCATTAACAACATGAAGATGAACACCATTTTCTAGATTGCCAAACACCATCTCTGACAATAAAGCACAAAAACGAGAATAGACTTGATCATTACACATTTCAAAAGATTGATTCGAGCCTGTATGAATAAACAATAAACGTAGTTTTAATCCCGGCGAGGGTTGTATCTGTAATGCACGTCAGCTTCGAAATCATATTTTTGTCTTTTATTCTTCAGAAAGATCTTGCGAAAATCTGGAGACTCTGAGACCCCATTCAATGACGTTTTCGTGGTAAACACATCAGATAACGCATACTCTGGTGCTCCTACAGCGCCACCAGCGTCAGCTCCAGCCGCACCTACAGCGCCCCCAGCGTCCGCTTCAGACGCTCCGATGCAGAGTGGACGACAGACCAACTTTGAACTCAAAGTTCGAAGTATCGATAGACCACAGCAGTTGAATGTGGTTGCTGATGACCCTAATGTTAAGGGTGTATTCTCAGCCGACCACCACCATCCCAACATGGCAGCTGCAACTAACGATCATACCTATGACGTCCTGTCAGATACGATTAAACATGACGATTATGCCACACCTATTGAAATGTTCCCCAACGGTATCGAGAACAAAGGTATGGACGAGAGAGGCGGAGATGGTACTAGTGATTATACTTTGATGAAATCCCAGGTGGCACATGATGACTATATGACTCTAGCTTTGATGTCTGATGCTAGCACCAACGAGAACAAATCGCTCGGGCAGCCATTGGCTACTGAAACTACACCACCCAGCATAAAAGACACCAGCAGATGCATCGGGATAGATGATTCCTCTCCTGAATATTTTGCTGCGATCTAACGATCGAGGCAAAGTACGTGTAACGATATTGCCTGCCGCACATTTAGACAGCGAGACTCGAGTGTGGATTGTGTACAACAGCAACAATCCAGATGCTTGCTTTAGTGGTATTGCCGGAGGACAACGGAGGACAATCAGAAACTAAGTTTTTTTCTCGAAGGGTTGTTAGTTTTGTATGTAGCCAATGGAATTTCAAATATTAGTGTAAATTTATAGAATTTTGTTTCTCCAGTAGCAAACATTCTTATTTTTAATTCTTAATCATGAAACAGTTAAAATACCCTCGTGTAGAGTTTAGTTAAAGTTTTAAATTTTCAGCTTTTGAGGGGCATATACATCAAGAAGAACGGATTAACACTAACTAGCATTAATGACGTTTTACACCATAGCAGGAGCACAAAAGGATTACAAGTACATTTTTATAACCATGTTGTAAAAGCTCTGATTGACCACCTTGTATCCGGGATATGATAACTTTTGTGAAAAGACACTATTAAGACAATATTATATCGTGACAAGCAATATTAAGCTTTGCATTTTATTCCTGATCCTTTGTTTTTCTAAATATAAAATTCGGTATGGCGGCAAAACACTTTCTCATAGCCTTTGCTTGCCAATTCGATGAAAACATGCTTCAGGGAACGTATTAAGGGGTAACACGATTAGACTAATTATTTGTTGATAATTGGATCTTCATATTTTTCAAATGTCTCAAAATGGTTATGTGCCATATAGCTGAATGTTGCAATATTACAAATTGGTCATAAAACAAGTGTTTAACTTAAAACGAAAAGCAGATGATATTACATTTGCAGATCAAACTGACATTACTTCACCATCCATTATCGCACATTAGTTCAAATCGTGTTTGGTGTTACTAGAGAAATCGGGAAGGCAACAGAATGTATACGGACATTCTGACCAACATTTACACGGTGTAAGTCATTTGACGAGCAGAAATGTATGTTTGATAAAACAAAAAATAACGAAGCTGTGAAGTTATATGTTAGCGTAGCCCTTGAAAACTCAACACTTTAAGACAAGAGTACTTAAAAGTGAAATAATTGTTTTTATCGTGGTTGTGTAATTTGTTTTGGTCACTACTCACATGTTAAGAAGTTGACAAATTATGGCACAAATATCACGACATGTCTCGCAAAATAAGATATCATGACTCTGCTGACGAAATGATTTACATTAACTGTTCTTTATATCAGTGTTATATACTTCATTTGATAAATAGCCTCTAAGTGTCAACCCAGAAGTGAGTCCTGTGAACAACTTCAAAAATTTGTATTGAACTGGCGTGCGGTTGGTAACGCTGTTCATGTTCCAAACGCCCACACAAACCAATCTTACACCACTTACGTAGCTTTATACCTACTTGTGGTTTCCAATGGTGTTTACATTGTACAAAACTTGTGCACTTTTTTGAATTAATGGGGATGTTGGTAGACATTGCGGCGCCTCTTAAAAAGGCAATATATTTTAACAATCTTGATGCTATTTTGGAATGGAACTGAATTGTGTTCTTAACGGAATATTGTAATGGAAAGCAACATTGTAATTAAAAGTCTCATCAGCAGGGCGAGTCGCAAAACCCGGACCGAGACGAGACGAGACGAGACCAAAATACCTCCTATCTTACTGATAGAAAAGTTGCGGTTTTTTGCACATAGGCAGCATCTGTATCAATGCCCCGGGAAAAAAATAAACCTTCATTTTATTCAATAATTAAGTTCTCGTTCATTTTCATTTTCAGAAATTCTAGATATTCTAATGAGTTGAGGTCAAAGAAATATTTGTGAGTGTACAGTGCGCATCGTATATTGTTTGTTACCCTTTTTTGTTCAAAATAATGGTATAAATACGCGCAGGGTTGTGTAAAGCGGACACTTTGACCTTTCAGTGCTCATAATTTTTAGAGCTCGGGTTTACTATCAAAGTTCTACGCTGACTTTCTTCATTATTGCAATGTCTGCTACTTTTCGTAGCTCTCTACGGTAAATCGCAATAAGTTGTTAAAAATCTCGCAAACAGCTGCTAAGATAATTGGTAGACCCACTCCGTCCCTTTCAGTGCTCACAGATAATGCAATACTGCGCAAAGCACGAACAATCACTACTGACGTAAAGCATCCTTTGTATTCCTCTTTTGAATTATTGCCTTCAGGAAGGAGATTTCGCTGCTTGAAATGTAACAAATTAAGGTTCAGCAAGAGCTTTGTTCCAACAGCCATCAAGAGACTCAATCTCTGAAGTGTATTTTTTTGTGTGTTTGCTGACTTAGCCTGTGTTTTGTTTTGTTTTGTTTTTATATGTCTGTCTGGTTGTTATTTCTATCCTCTGAGCTGTAAGGTGATTATCCTTTTTAGGACAATAAAGTATAATAATAATAATAATAATAATAATAATAATAATAATAATATTTACGCCCAGCGCAAGGGAACAGCGAGAGAAATGGTATCATACCATTTCTCTCGCTGTTCTCCCTAGGCCCTTCAAGCAGCACGTCTCCGTGATGCTTGCCTTGATTGCCGTGACGCTTGCTACAATGCCGTGATGCTTCAGATTTTTCCCGACACCCTTGATTGACAGCCCCGCTTACCAGCTCAGTGTATATTCATTGGCATGGGACATCAGCCAAAAATAGCCTTATCAACATAGTTGTAGTCCTGAATAGACTTTTTAATGATGATTAACGAGTTTACATTAATCAATTGGCATGTACATAGGTGTTGAAAAACACCCGCCGAGCGGCACATCGGTGGCCGCGACTTTGATCATGTTGATCATGATCGAGCGCCGTGTCAATGGCCGTTTAACAAGTTACCGTGCACGCATGGGGGTTACGGTGATGCCGTGAAAATGCCGGTGATCAAAGCTATCAGTCAAAATTGCGACCCTCAAAAAAGGTTTATAAAGTGACTAAACCTGATGACGGTTAGTCTATACATGGAATCTCTGTGTCAGTATTACGAATGTACATTTGTATTTTAATTATTTTTCTGTTCTTGTTGTTGAGACAAAGGGTGAAATGATCAGAGCGGGAGAACAGTAGAGTTCATGGGCTGCACACGTTACGTGTGCGTCATATATTACGCTACGCTGAACTCAAGTTGAAAAACCTCAACAAATCTTTTTTCAGTTGTTCCAATCGTTGATTGTGCTATCTCTTGCTTTGTGCATCGATCTTTGACACTCTCAACAAACTGCAATCTTTCTGTAGTGTTGTATATATGATGTATTTACAACGCCTGGCCTGAGGGGTCATTTTGGTCTCGTCTCGTCTCGGTCCGAGTTTTGCGACTCGCCCATCAGCAGTCCAGGAAAACATTACACATGACATGTTTTCAGTTGGTGTAAAGTTGAGACCCTCGATATGACTGTAACTGGTGGTCAAAAGGTGAAGTTAAGGAAATAGTGTGCAAGTGAATGAGGACTGTTACAGAATCTTGTCGTACTCGACGTTTGGTCAGCAAAACGGGAAAGAATTCTGGATAAAATGAAATAAGGCCACAAAGAAATGTAACTGTCACTTTCGTATAGAATTCCAAGAAATAGAGTCAGTCCAACTGCAACTATTGAAGTCATCAGGAAGAAGCGGGAGTACAGCAAAGTCTTGACACAGTGTGGAGAAATGAAGGGCGTACTCGACCAATTTCTTCAATCTTAAAACGATCTTTATTAATAAAACCGACGGTTTTATTAGTAAAGATCGTTTGAAGATTGAAGAAATTGGTCGAGTACGCCCTTCATTTCTCCACACTGTGTCACTATCGTTACGAATTGACGACGATAACTTACAAATGGTTCTTATGGCGGAATTAGTGAGCGCGGACCGGTTTTAAATCAGAAGAAACTGGAAAGGGTGCATATCCGTCGTTCGTACGAGGTGAATGAGTTTATTTACAGGTCATTTGTATACATTGATAAGCGAGATCAGTGTGGCGCAACCGCACTGAAAACTTCGTCATTTCTGGTTGCATAATCACACGGGTCTCGTATAGCGACGTGTATGTGCCGAAGGCTTGTAACGGGTACTTAAAGACATGTGTAGATCAATTTGAGTGTAGCTGTGACCACAATGCTCTTAAAAGCTAGATTCTGAACTTCTATCTTGGTCATTACATGCTCACTAAGTTTCGAATGTCGTTACAAACGGCTTTTCAAGGTCTGTATACTTTGATTTCCTGTTTGATTAACGTTAGTGTTGTATTTGCAGGGAAGTTTCTAAAGTTTGTGGAACCAATAACATTGTCTTGCTTTATTCGGAATTTTAACTGTCTTACAAAGAGTGATCTTAACTTACTGCCCGCGTATGGGGGTTGTCAACCTAATTTAGTGGCCATTCTCCAGATTTCCAATCGATATAATTTGTGCGTAAACAAGATATGTAAACTCATGAATTTTAATAGACGTGGTGGGTTTGGCCGATTTGCGGCAAATCGGCCATACCCGCCACGCCTAAATCTGTCTGGGCAAAAGTTGTCATGAGTGTTTGTGCAAGTGAAACGGTCGTCACCAATCCATTGGTTCTTCTCAAGATCGAGGTAGTCTGCACTGAACGGCATTTCTCTTCCATTTCATTTCAAAAATGTTGAAAAACAGAAAATATTTCAAACAGCATGAATGAAAATCCGATTTTCACCCTTAACTTGAAGTGGGCCAATCCACCAAATAACTTTGGAACTATTGTAATATAAAATTCGGTATGGCGGTCTGACACTTTCTAAGGGCCTCTTTGTCTGCCAACTCGATGAAACTATATAGGGAACAGTTGTCATGTTCGTCCCCAGTGGTGGGGGTAGGTGTATCTTGGTCTCAGCATAATGCTAGGTTAAGGCAAAATGATCTTCTGCCGCGACAAATACTCCAAGTCATGTGCATGGCAATACACCTAAAATGCGAAATTTTTCCAAGGGATCCTTGAACAGAATAAAACGCGTGTCTTAAACATTGGAAAATGAATACCAACGTTATAAATGTGAGTTAGCGTTAAGTTTAGGAAAAGTGACGACCTGCAGTGAAATTGCAAATAGTAGACATGGTATTTTGTATGTGTTTGGTATGCTTCAAACAGTGGAGTTTGTGATTTTGACGTCTTGGTATTTACAACTCTTTAGGCTGACCTGAACAGCCTGTTATTGAAACGAACTAGACGGAAGTCTTTCGTGTGTAGCTTCTGTAACTACTGTTCGACCAAATTTAGTTTCCGCGTATAATCAGTTTGAGGGTTGGTTATCAGCTGAGTTGGCAACGTTTGTTCGGTAAACCGCTACAACAGACCAACGGAGAAGATCTGTGACAATGTGGTGTTTTAATAGTAGCGACAGGAGAATTTCCTCCTTCTTCGTTCTTCAGACATTACTTTTCCTAGCCAGATCACCAGGTGAGCAAATACGCACACGTTTCTTTCACACTTCGACTCAAGTATCGACAAAATGACGCGTCTGTTTTCAATCTAGCATTTGTCCGTCTTGGAATATTACCTTCTGGCTTTCACCACAGTCATATTGCATTCTAGCTTTTGAAGCAAACAAGCCAGTCAAACTGCTAGATTGCTCATGACAAACATGTTACCTTGATAAAAAAGTCAATTGCTCATTGCTTAAAATATCCTTCAACTTGTCACAATGTTATTTTGACAACTGTTCCTAATAGGCTAATTCGGTTTTCATGAATTTTACCCTATCATCAACTTTTTTCTTAAAAATTTACAACTAAAATAAACCTTTATGTATCCAAACGAGAGGGGGTTCAACAATTTTCCTTTGGTTGCAAGTTTAATTTCACTGAGAATCGGTTGTCAAAAGTTATCATATTTGCAAAATATTAAGCGAGCACAAAAAAGCAAAGTTGTCTTAATTTTTGCAGTGAGGGTTCCTAAATGCGGCGGTCAAGAAGAAGTACTTTAGTTTCTTTAATGTTTGCATGTTATAACGTACAGTACTAAACCGTCGCTCAGGTCATAAATGTGACAACGTCTGAAAGTTGATGTTGTTCTTTCGCCATTTTGTTTTACTTTGTGATCTAAATGAAAAAACTATGACAACAAGATCATATCTGCGCAAAAGGAGGGAAAAAATTGAAAATCAAGCAATCGTTTAATGACGTCAACTGACTGTAGCATATAGAGCTTATGTTTTTGTAGAGTTATTTCCTTGTACAACTGCAACAAATACAGATAAATATAACCCAAATAATGAGTTGTCCGTTCTCGATGATGCTTGCAATGTTTTCATTTTCTATAGTAAACAATCTTAAGAGGGTTTTACAAAGTCGTTTTCACCAACAAAAGAAACTCCGCGATTTACGGGCTACACTATAGAGCGAATGATGCAAACATGTTTGGCCGCTAGGCTTAGCAACAAGTAGGACACAGCGGGTGGTCGTGTGTTGCATAGCAGGAAGTAGTGAAAGTCCCTTGCTTGAAGTTTGAGTAGAGGTAGATAACCATAAAAATACTAGCTCTTGTAAGTCTATGTGCTGGATTGAAAGGGACAATACGATACTGTTTGCCTGTGGTTATATTTTGTCCCAAAGTATTGTCAATATTTTAATAATTTAACATTATGGTATGCTGTCACTTTTCGTTCGCATTTGTTTAGTTTTTGTATAATGTTTAAATCATTTTAGTGTCATCAGTTCTCTGTTATATGTCATTAATTTGTAAGTGCCATGCTTGCTTTCTCGGTTTCTTTCACCCAGTACACGGCTGGTTAATATCCTCCTCCACATATGACAACCGGTTTTATACGGCGAACTTTTACTGCGCCCTTCGTTTGACATTTGGAACCATTGCAGTCGAGAGAAGCAATAAATATCTGAATCTATAGCTCGGCAGTACTATAAAAGTTTATGTTGTACTTATATAACACAATAGCTTATGTCTTCTTGTCCGGCAAACAAGTCTCCCTAGCTCTTCAACATGTGGCAAGTAACCTACTAACTTCCTCATTCCGTTCCGTGGTCCTTCGATCCTTTATCACTGTTTCATGATTGAAAAACATCCACACCTGTCAACTCTTTTTCAAACCAGGCACAAAAGAGCAACTCTCTGACTTGGATGGGCATATTCCTGAAAATTCCCAACTATCTACCAAACTCTCTGTATATGATATCATACTTTAAGCCTACAAATAATGTATTATAGACAGGGTGAACGGTTATGAGTGTACTGAATTGCAAGTGCACTGGAGTGGGATCGTTACATATACGGATCCCCCTGTCAAGTTTGCAGTCTCTTCTGACCACCATGTCTACATGGAAGCTCCAGCTGACAATCCCCAACAGTATCGAGGACAAAGGAATGTGCGATTCAGATGAAACCACGTGACAACAGCATCGGTGTCTGACCTAAGACGAGAACAAAATTTGTCGACCACTTAATGCGAATACTGAAAACGCGCCACAAAAAAACAAATGGCAGCAGCAGCCGCAGGAAAATAGCATTAAACACAAAACAATATTGCTCTAGAAGTTGTCTCCGCTTCAACAGAGTTTGAACAATACAACTCTAGTCCCTTTTTGTATTCGAAAAAAATAAGTGTACACGCTAAAAGGCCGAGCCAGGCGAAAGCTGATGCTTGGCGCACAGTACTAGAGATTTCCCACAATACATCACGATTTGTACCAACGTAGATTCCCCTGTGAAGTCTACCATGTCTCCCATGTGTAGACAAATTCCTGGACCACT
>LD353719.1:102111-114413 GCA_001465055.1 Ptychodera flava | reverse complement strand
TGGAGACATCCAACATTGGAACAGCGCTGAAACCATTTCGCGGAGGTGGAGACAATTCTAAGATAGCGGTTGCATCATTCGATAACAAGGCTTTCTCGACTGCAGATGACGTACTTCAACCCAGTGTTGAAAACGATTGCATCGATAATAATGCTGACGCTGTTAGGATGACCTCAAAATAGGTACGGTGGTTGAATGCTTCTATGAATCCACTTCATGAAGTCAAGAACTTGACATAAATGCAGCTACTAAAGATTGTCATATACTGTTGAAGATATTGTAGTCAAATTTAACGTTTTGCTTTTCATTTTATATTGCATTTTACTAAAACGTTCATGTTATAAAATTTTCGCACTTTGTATCTCTTATACAGTGTTTGTCCATGCTTCTCTTGTACCTTAATGACGAAAATCAAGGTTTAATGGGAAGGGAAAAACTTGGTTTGATGTATGTCTTTTCAGTTGTTACTACAAACTATCTCACGATAGCATTTTGTAGCAATGACAAACTCACATAAATGCTGGTCCATCAGTCTGGTTATTAAATCATGCTTAAAAATGGTTATCTTCGTTTGACGATTTTAGCTATGAATGTATTTTACAACGTTTTACTTGAAGAGAACAGTACATTTTAACTCCAACAAGTATATATATTAAATAATACATAAGCAGACATTCGTATATTGTACCCATGCAGACTAGTAATATCGTGAAGGGAGTGCCACCATAGTTTAAATAGATAGAAAGCTGCAATGATTGTTTGATAATCCTTGTACCCAAAACTATACAGAAAAGTGATCTCTTTGTCATTTTATCATGTTTCTTCTTACGGTTGAGTCTGAATGTTCTTATTAACTTTATATGTCATACCTCACAAGATATCCGTGCTCTTACTTAGATGAGCTGTCAGACGTGATGCCGTGAATTAATCTGCAGAAGATTGGTATTTTCACAATATTTCACACTGCTAATGTCGAAGAAGAGTTTGAATGTATTTTAAAACCCTGTGTTTTCACTCTTTTTAACAGATGTAGATGTTGAATTTTAACATCGGTATAGTTTAAGTTTCTTCTCTTTCAAATATTTCAGTACTGTTTTCTTTTCTGTTTCTTCACTCAACGGAGATTCACATTGAAAGATAATTTTTGTCAATTTTTTTATTTACTGCATATTTCTCACACTTGATGTTTATTTTATTCTGACAATCTGCTTTTTGGTTGTACTGAAAAAACTTCATAGATGTTCACTCAGTTTTCTGTTTAACTTCGTTTATTTTCCTTTTTACATGCTTTTATAATCATCAGTTTATTTCATTTTTTAACCCTGATAAAGTGGGAGTAAGCCCACGAAACGTTGGACAATAAATGTTATTTTTGGTGAAGAACACACTGTGTCCCAGAGTTGCTGCTGCTTGCCCTGTTCTGTCAATTTTACTAATGATATACACTGCAAGAGATCCGTGCTTTTGCTTTAATGAGGTGTCAAAGATGACGTCGTGAAGTAATATGCAGGAAAAGGGTATTGCTGTCAATTAAACCTTATTCTGCTATGGAAGGTTATAGTGCTGCAACCGAAAAAATAAAAAATACTATCGTGTTGAGATCAAACGTTTAATTTACAGTGATCAACTACCAACACAGATGAATTTTCATGCAAAAAAAGGAGAAGGGTATTTTAATAATGTTTCATGGGAGATAATTTTTAGTCATGTTTCTCACTTGACTTTAAAATCATTTATATCAATGAACACTCATCGCTGTTTTCAACCCTTAGAGTTTTGCCGGAAATCGCAATAAATAGCATAACAAAACTACTATCCAACTTGGGTAAAAGTTCTGCCAAAAAAAACTAAAACTTTTAGTGCGTGTTCGAAATGTACAGTATCGCTTTGCGAGAGAATTTGAATACTAGAAAGAGACAACCATTTTGCCTCCCGTTTTCCGTATTGATATAGGAGAGTGTAGATATTATAAGTGTCCTATTACGCAGGTCTCAAAGAAGAGCCTAAAGCAAATTTGACTTGTTCTGGTCTTCACGCCAATCATTTCTAGCGTTAACACTACATTTTTTTATCTATATAATAGAAAACAAACTTTATTGTTCTAATAATATCCCTAAACACAATCTCACAGATTCGCGTAGTTAAAATCGCACACTTGTTAACTCTTATTTTCCTGAAAAGGAAATGAGATTTCTTGTAATGACTTAATAAAACAATAATCGTCTAAATGAAAGTTGAAAAAATCGCTTCGTCTTCGACATATGTAATTGGCTAGAAACGACTGAACTGCTTTCCTTCCAAGACAAAACATAAAACCCTCTGTAAGTGTTGTCGTTTTCTCGACACTGTGTATACATGCATGAAACAGGGAGCAGGCCATCCACTCTTGCAGAAGTCTAAGAGCTCAGTTCTTCTTTCAACTTTGGGATCCATGGTCGATCTTTTTCACCCTTTGAGCGCCAAATTCAAATTCTTACAAAATATACCTAAGCCAATTTGTTATATTTTTGCCAATATTTTTGGATAAAAACTGTTGCCAATGAAATATTGAGTTCATTTACTCCAAAATTATCACGAAAATTACAGAAAAATTCATCAAAATTGGTAAAATGTTGCATAAAATTATTTTTGGGAAAAAAATACAGCACTGAAAGGGTTATTGATTTATATCAGGGGTTTCACATTGTTTTGTAAACTGTTATTGACATACCTGACGTGGTAGACTTGGCTCTAGTCGGAGGTTTTGTATTTCAGTAGTTATTATGTGTCTCTGTTACGAGAAACGTGATGACCTTGATGACCGCTATACGATATATAAAAACGTAACCTCTGCACCTGTATTGGATGGACGCTATAGGGTGTGTTAAAGCGTGAATCTCATGAAAACCTACACATGGCATTCAAAAATAATTTCATCCACAGACTTGTATCAAGTTTTGCGTGGTTGCGAATGCGATGAATCATGTTTACGTGATTTGCATTTTTCCATCAAATATTTTTGTAATAAACGATGCCGTAATTTTTCTTTCTTCAGAACCCTGTCATTAGCAGATTGTTTATCACCACCGATTTTGAAGCACGTTAATGATGTATCGTTTTTCAGAATTGGAAAAAGGTTCAAGTTTTTACAAGTATCTGTTGAAGACCATTTATTGCAATTTAATCAAAGTTCAGACTCCTTGATGATTATTTATAAAGAAATCAGATGAAAGAAACATTTATTATTATTTGAGTGTGAACATCAACTATGAAACTAAAGTTATACTCTGCATCTAGAAAACCCTACATAATGAAGGCTACATTTACACTTTTCTCCAGACAGAAACTGGCCTGGTTGGGATTATAAGATCTCCACTAGTACTACTGTTCTCGATGTTTATCTGCAAATGTTAGATCAGCCCAATGTTTTGACACCATAATTTTTTCACGAAACGCGTACGTGATTGGATAAAATGGCTGTTTTCAGCATTTGCAATGACCCCTAGGTCTACGTACGAGTAGTAACCTTCGTTTTATTTTTTCGGTCGCGCGTACGTTAGTCCATGGAAGTACAAACTTTCTCCTCTACCTCCATGGTTAGTCGCTCGCTACGATCACTGCCAGGAGCGGAGCTAGTACTTCCATGCCATACGGCAAGCATTGTGAAATATCTTGGTCAAGATTACTGTGTTTCGAATGTCGTTAGAAACGGCTTTGCTAGGTCTGCATAGTTTCCCTGTTTGATGAACGTAAGTGTTGTATTTATAGGGAAATTTGTGAAACCAACAATTTCGTCTTGCTTTATTCGGATTCGTAATTGTCTTAAGAGTAATCTTGATTAACCGCCCATGTGTGGGGGTTGTCAACCTGATGCAATAGCCATTCCCCAGATTTCCAATCGATATAGGTGTGTGCGTAAACAGGAAAAGTAAACTCATGAATTTTGAATAGACGTGTTGGGTATGGCCGAATCAACCATACCCACAACGTCTAACACTGTGTGAGGGAAGTTGTCATGATGAAAAGGTAATTGTCAAATTGATGGTGAATAAGAAGGCAAATATACTTTCAAAGCAGAATATTGTCGATTATCCTTGTAAAGTAGTGCGGAATTTAAAACAACATAATCCAATGTCTCTCACGTAATGTACCCGTCCGTCTGTGTGACGCAAATGTCAATGACTCAACATTTTCAATACAGCAACCTCCAGCCTGAGATTTTGCGGACGTGCAGTCACTGTGCTCCACGCAGTCTGCTATTAGAACATATGACAAATACATATTGTAGTTTTCTTTTTCTTCCTCATAAACGCAATGTGGCCGTGGCACTAATGTACATACACAAACGTGTCGGTCACTTTATAGCAAGAGCAAAATAATAACGAATGTTTTTGTTGATTAAGATCCCTTTAGATTTCCAAGGATGGATGAGATTTAGCAGGAGAGAGATTTCCAACAACACTAACGGTATTGATCCGTTGTCTCATGACAAGATGATCCCTTCGATCTTCATGTTTCCTCATCTTCGGTTGTGTGGGCTTTAAGAATCAACGGCTGCGAGGTGGAGTAGCGGCCTGGGGCAGAGTACTGTACAATTGATCCAGGGCACTATTCTGATCAACCTGGCAAGGCGATAACGTTGTGTTGTTACAAAGTACAGAACAAAGGCATATGCTTTTGACACTACTACTGACCTCAGTGGAAATGCTTGCTGTTGCCCTCTGGTACCATGAGTCGTAAACTCAAACATTTTATCACCTTATTTTGTTTGTTTAACACCAGGGTAGCTTGGGGTTAATGAGAGACAAAGATTGTTTTAGTATTTTGAAAATATAAGTGCCAAAATTTGACGTTAATTTGAGTGGAGGAAAACTGTGGCGATTGATTTGGCTCACACACAATGTCACCCGTAAGATTTTCGAAAACGATAAACTTCGAAAACACAATTCTGAGACGCTATGTAAACTCTCCTCTTTAAGAGTTGTTCAAAACAAATTACAAACAAATGCTTAATTTCAAGGTATTTATAACAATTATAAAAGGCTGCCTACTGCAAAAGTAATTTTGGCTGATTGACGATTCAGTCTGCTGGTGAATAAGAATTTATTATATTCAGGGCGTCAGTAATCAGTTGGCACTCGATAACAAACGAGCATTGTTTCCCCTGCATTCTCCTTAAAGTTTAAACCGATCTATATTAACAGACGTAGTCTCAGGTTACAGCTCTTCTGAATTGACAAGATTATATAATTGAGAGAGGAGATATGTCAGTATGATCACTTGACTTTACATGTTGAACCTCTATCTGAAACCAGGGCTTTACTGCAAAAGTACTGCTCTTTTTTAACTTAAGTAAATTGAATTTATGTCCAGTGAAATGGACGTGTCTTCAAAAAGACCTTGCAATACAGTTTAATTTTTATCACTTCAACACATTCCTCAGCAGAGTAATAAAATATAAAACCTCAAGTTGTAGCGTGATATATTTTTGCAATACATGCCATTAAAACTATAAGAATTCAGACAGTTCATCACGTCATGTATTTTTATCACTTTTCAACGCAATTTTGTCATTCAAGCAGGTTGGTTTTACCAGCAATATTACTTGAGTGGTACTTATGAGCACCTGACATGTTTTCCTTTGTTCAACTTGTCTTCTCAATTAAGTGCTCTGACGTTAAAAAATGTTTTCAACAACATTGATTTCCTTACGCTTTTTTCTGACGACATGAACCCTGAAAATGTCCTCTATCTAGATCTGTCTGGTTAAGCATTAATGGATAATGAGATAAAATCAATGGTCAACAAGTTATTTATAATGGAGGTGGTGCTGTAATATATTAAATATGCAACAATGGCTCCGAAGCACATTCCTTGACAATAGGGGAACGTGATAATTTTAATTTGCACTTTGACAGTCTTTTTTTAAATGCAGCACAAAAACATATGTCATAGTAACTTTATAAGGGACTGGACAGTTTATTGACTTTCGGGGTGTAGTGAGGCCAATCAATAGCAGGTTAATAAGGTGTTATGACAGAGAAAAAAAACTTTGTTATCTGGCTCGAAGGTCTATTAATAAACCTAATAAACGGTGGTCATAATTAGCGAGTCACATTTGTATCGCTCACTATGTTGTCTTTGGTATTTTCGCCAATATTATGACAAAATCTGATAACTCTTATGGGAAGCAATCAAGGTAATCGTTGAAGTTGTGTAAAGTTTCACCTCACCTCTCCTCACCTCTAAATCAATCTCAATCAGTAAATCACAGTAATAGAAATATCCAGTTGCCGCCAACTAAGATGACCGTCAAAAAAGGTGTTCTTCCTCAGTTCTCAATGTTCAGCGGGTGGGCAAATTTTAAAACTAATCTGAGGGCGGGGAGACAAAATCAATATTTATCGTGGGCGGGGAAAAATGTCATTATTTTCAGTGGGTAAATTTTTGATTGTGGGCACCGGAAAATATGTAGAGGGAGGGGAAAGGTGTGGTTGATAGAACATGAGGGGAGATTACGTGTCTAACTTAGAAAGGAGCTATGCTCCAGTGCATACTGCTTGCTACTCTCACGGTTTTGTGTTGATCTGGGTTGCCTAATGAGCATCTAGTGGTTACCGGGGATTCTGGAGTGGGGAGAGGGCAGTGGAGAGCCTGAATTGTTGTGGACATTTGGGAGTGTGCAGACCATAGATACTGGAGGGCAGTGGGCTTCAAAATTCAGTTGGAGGGCACATTTTGCGTGTATGCCAATGGGAAGGCAGTACGAACAACTCTACTCCCCCCCCCCGAATTTAGCTCAGGGTCAAAAATGAATAAAATTGATATATCAGCCTCCAAAAATTGTTTTGTGATGATTTTGCGAAATTGATGGAATTTACCAATTGGCAGCACCTGAATATCTGATCATGCCAACTCTGGATTTGATTGTGCTCTTTCAGAATTATTCCTCTCCCTGAATAGCTTAAGTCTCTAACCATTTTAAGGGATGAACTTACGCTTTCACGTTATAAGTGTGTCTGATTTTCTTTTTCAGAAAGATCATCAGTGCCTGTAGAGACTCTGACGCCCCTTTTTTATGATGTCTTCACGGGAAACCAACCGAACGAGACCGTATACTCTAGTGTGACAGTCCCTTCAGCGCCCCCAGCGACCGTACCAGCAGCACCAACCAACTAGGCACACCTTAATCCTGTTGAGCTGAAAGTTCAACACATGGATTCTCATTGCTATATGACAGATCCCCACGCCTATGACTTCTTATCAACAACAGCAAAGGATCATAGCAATTATCACATATCAGCTGAAATGTTCCCGAGCAGTATCGAGAACGAAGGCCGACAGTAATGACAACAATGACGACGATGATGACTCTCCCATGAAAGCTCAGGAAGCAGACCTTGACTACATTGTGCTAGCTTCTCAGCCTAAAGGTTACGCCGAAGAGGGAAAATTACAGCTATCTAGTGCCGAAAATGTGTCTCCGAGCGTAAATGACAGCAACAGCTAAACCAGGATGCAATTATGCTATCCTGACTAAGACAACATCACGCTAAGTCTGATGGAGTCATCCAACATTGAAACATCGTTCAAATCATTTCAAAAAGGTTCTGAAAATTCTAAGATGGCGATTGCATCTTTGATAACAAGGCTTTCTCGATTGCGCATTATGTTCCAAACGATTGCGTCCAAAATAATACTGATGCTAAATGGATGACCCAAAAATGTACACCGGTGGTTGAAGGGTCTTTAAGTCCGAAGATAACATGGATCTAGCGAGGTTTGTGAAATCATCTAATTGCGAAATGCTATAATGAAGATCTTGTCGTCAAATTCAACGATGTGCTTTTCATGTCATTAAACCTTACTAGAACGGGGTCATGTCAAACAATAACACCTTATATCTCGTATACAGTGTTTTCCATGCTTCTTTTGTTTGTTAATATGAAAACCAATAATTAAGGATTAATAAGAAGGGAACAGCTGGTTTTGATGTATATTTTATGTTGTCTTCTCAGTTATCTAATCCTAGTTGTTACAAACTGTGGTGTACGAATTTGAAACAGGCTCTTGAGCTTCGTCCTGGCCTTAGGCTTTATGATGGATTATGATTAAAATTCAACGGTTCTCCGATTTTTTGTCTGTTTTCAGTCAACTTCTTTCCCGGCTTCCTGAAGTATATCATAAACGTATACTTTACGTGAAACCGAGGGCAAAATGAAGTAAGAAAAAGTTGTTACAGAGATTTATACTCTATCTCTTTGAACAGTCCGTTTACAACACAATTTTAGACAAATGTGATGGTGTATATAACTTAAATCATTTTTTTAATTGGTATTAAAAACATTCATGTTTTGCCACAAAACACCGATAACTTATCCATATCCAAAATTCCCCAGTACATACAGGTATGTCGTGATTTTTTTCCGTACCACAAGTAAAACAAATGATAACTGTGAAATTGTGAATAAATTGTGAAATCCTGTGATCTCAATTTATTCTAAAATTGTATGAAAAAATGTAGCTAGGATAAATGTTATTACAATACATCTACTCTGCCTTACAAATACGATGCTTCAGTGTAATTGTTGCATATAAGCTCACGTTAAAATTTGCATTATTATATCAGAACGCAAAGTCTGATTTTCTTTGATCATATCGACTTAAAAGCAGACGTATATTTTCATTCATATTACATTATGCAGATTACTTCATTTGTCATTTAATATTCAAATATGAAATATATTGTATTTCTTTGAAAAGTTGGGGCTAAATAGTAATATCAACAGATTAACAAATGAGCCTTGGATGTATTATTAATCAGAAACAACGTAACATGCAGTCCTGGGACAAGATGGTATGTTGTAATATAATCTAATGACTACCTTCGAATAAGTAGAGAAGTTCCAGTCGTTGTCAAAGCGAAAATGTTAATGTAAAATCAATGTGTTATATATATCGATTAAAAATGTAAAATACACGAAAGTATATTCAGTAGGAATACGGGCGAATAATTTTGTAACTGAAATACAGATTAATATACACAAAATATACGAATGAAAAAAAAAAGAAAAAGAAAAAGAAAAAACGTCAGATATATTTATTTCAAAGCAGAGGTAGGTGCGGTGACCTGCCCTTATGGAAAAAAAATAATTAGCTGACACAAATAGATACCATTGCCGATGTAATCTTTTTTCCATATAATATTGTCTGTCTGAGACTAATGAATATGTCTTGATTATGTGATAACTTGTCATGATTGCGAAAACACCCAACTATCTATCAAATGATGAGCAATTTTCTGGTTAACTCTATTCGCTCACATGGAAATTCATCTGACTATAATTTTTATCGACAAAGTCTGGGAACAAATCGACAGCCATATGATGGCTATTCTCATCCTTTATACCTGAATACTCTCAGGTAACATTTTCTGAAAGAATCCCAGTCTTTTTGTTTGAAATCTTTTGAATGAGGCTAGACAAAAATGGCTCACCGAGACCTAAGAATTTAATTTTGAGACCTTTCGTACTCCTCCGCAATGATCCTATTGCTGGTCGATTGTAAAATATATTTTACTTTTGCTGTATTTCAACTGTCTTCATTACTGATCTGCTAGGCTCCCGTCATATATAGATATTTTCGTCCTGATATGATAAAATGGAAGGACAAATAAGTGTTTTACAACGACGATAACCCATAAAGCTTATCTTGCGAGGCCTTTAATTCCTTCAGCTGCACTTTAAGATATGCTAGTAATTCAAATGGGAGTTTGAAATATGCCGGCCCTTTACAATAAAAAAGATATTCAGAAAAACATGTAACACTTTTCACATATCGTGAACATAGATCCACTTGTATTTTAATGTAGACATTCAAACATATCATGTGAATTTTATATGACAGTAATTGCATAGTCTGATCAGATTGTACTACTCTAGGGAACTTGTGAGATTATTCTTTGACTGTGTCGTCGATTACGTCCTTTGACAGGGAATTCCATCGAACTAAAATATCCTATCATTGAAGAACTTGAAATCTCCACACCTTGTAGGAAATTTCTTTCCAGTACGATTTTCGACTGTCTCTTAAGATCAGGATAGTTTAGGGGCAGGAGCATTGACATAATTTGGAAAAGGACGATTCGTTTCTTTGCACATTCTACCATCGTATTGATCAGTCGAGACTAAACCCCTATTCCTTCGCTCTACAATTTCTTTTCTGGTGTTGATATCAACCTCTGAAACCGGGACTTCATAGTCTTCGTCGTCGTCTGACCCTGTCGCGGATTCATAGTCGTTACTAGAATCGCTTTCGCTGTCATCAACACCAGTGTTCTCTATACCAACGGTAAATTTGTTTGTCGGACGAGCGATTTGCTTTGCATCAGACGGTGCAGGACTACACTCGTAAGGGTCAGTCACTTCGACAGACACCTTGACTAGCCCCGAGTTTGGTCTTTCTGGATTCAGTGATTTGACGTTATCGATTCTTCGCTCAAGAGGTGCTAACGGCAATGCGGACGAACGGACAGGAAATTCATTCTCAATCGGGTTGCTTTTCATAAAGATATCATCATCTTGTTGAGTATCCGAGTCTCCTTTCTGCCTTTTGAGGATCCTTCTGGAAAGGAAAATAACAAATCGAATAATTCAAGGTTACTGTTCTTTGCATAGATGCGGACGAGGTTTACTCGAAACCATATCATGTTTCTTGGAAACTATAGGGGAATTATCTGTATAGTGATTGTATGTGTCAGACGTAATTTGCAAATACACTTCATCAGCTAACAATTGTAAATTGTGAGAGCCATTGTTTTAAAATGAAGCATAGTGAATTGTCGATAGATCTCAACTTTGAACAGATAGAATTTTGCAAGCAACCTATTTCTTATTTTGCAGAGGTTTGACGAATGCATACTAGCAAACAAGGTGAATCAATAAGCATTCATCAGCTCTTGCATGTATGTCCCTCCATATTGCAAACTAGATCCCGATTACATATCGTAGCGTAGACTCAATAGGAATATGCGAGTGCGATGGTAAACAAAGAAGGACACACAGTCAGTCTACACTTAGCCACTTTGTCGAAAGTAAAATAAGCAAGGACAAAAGATGGTTGAGTGTCAGGGTGTCTTTTCATATACTTAGCCGAGGATCAATAATAACCTTAACAGTGCTTTTGACCTTTCATCCCTATCGAGTAGATAACGTATAACTGCTCATTGTCATTCGTAGACTGTGTTGGTTGTACAGTAATTTTACTAGTCAAGGGCAAGTATGAGTTAACTCATAGAGTTCTTGGAAACTTGGTAGACAATGTCGATTAAAATATTAGCGTGTAAAGAGTAAACTGCAGTTTGTTTTATTGACTTTGATACAGTCAAGCAAGTAGGGACTTTCTTCCCTGCATATACGGTGTATGAGGTGAATGTATGAAAATGAATTTTTATTCGCTAAGCTTCCAACAACACGCAGCATAACAAATAATGGAGTATTCTTCTCGATGTTACTTTAATTTTTAATTTATATCCAACCAAACAATGGTAAAAAACTGAAGCAGGTTTGTCTTTTGAAAAATTTGGGTTACTTTCGGATACAAAAATATTCAATTTAGTATAAGAGTGTTAGGTCAGATATTGGATTACAATGGCAATTTGTTAAGGAAAACAGCACAAGATTACATTATGCGAATTTCGGGCCACTTTGTTTGAAATGATGAAGCTCCCGTGATCCATGCATGGAATGAAATCGCAAACCTCAAAACTACTGCACAAACAGTAGAGTATCTCCCAATTATGATAGCACTTAAGTTATTAATTGTGTCAAGGCCCTATCTATAACCTGAAGTAAAATCGCAAGTTTCAAAAACACACCTAGGTAGTTTGTGATTAACTAAAATTGTAGGTATTATCATACATGCTATACCTGTATTGCCATTCTCCCATTGTTTAGACGGTACTAGTATGAATCCGTATTTTAACTAGTGAAAATACGAATTATATTTTCACTGTAACTGAACTACTTACAGCTATACGCGTACGCGTGACCTTCGGTGGGATGCTCACATACACTTCATTAGGGGAACGTACCCGACTAACCCGAGTTGGTTATCAGAGGATTAATCTCTATGTCAACATATGTGAACAGATTATCTTTTAGTGTAAACAAAACATTAGCAATGCCGGAACCACTTTTAGCATGGCCCACGCCGGTCGCACCACAGGCGACCCAATAAGTTCTGAGTTTTTCACACTGTTTTCTCTATCATTTTCTCTTCTTTCTTCATGCTCTGAATGATCGGAATAAATAAAATAAATGGTT
>LD353719.1:28722-100465 GCA_001465055.1 Ptychodera flava | reverse complement strand
ACAGAGGCTAGGTTAGGTTATATAAACAATTTATTTTATTTATTCCGATCATTCAGAGCATGAAGAAAGAAGAGAAAATGATAGAGAAAACAGTGTGAAAAACTCAGAACTTATTGGGTCGCCTGTGGTCGCACTCAGGATTTCCGACCAGCGTTAAAAGTGCCGTCCAGCACTTGCTGTTACTTTGAGGTCATCATTTAGTTCATAAAATTGCACGAAGACTTTAAAAAACAATGGTACTATAGAATCCCTTTCAATAAAATGCTGTGTAAACAATACGAGCGGTTAATTAACGTACTCTGATTTTGCATACGAAAAGCTATTTAAGCTGGTTTAGGGTACGTTAACAAAGATCATTGCCCTTTGAACTAAAGTTTTCCTGTCACACAATATCTCTGTTTGATCGAAAGGAGACAAACTATAGATTTTTTGCTTTGTATGAATGTTTATATCCCTATAAAAGAAAGAACGGTAGCGAAAATCAGCACAACAAAACAGGACAATTTTACTAAAACGTACTCTTTCAATTTCAGTTCAGACTCAATGAGTGGCATTGCGGAAAGGTGCATGCAATGCAAGTCACGAGCAAACTTTGGTTTCAACGGATCCAGTCTTTGAATTATCAATGAACACTCACTTATTTTTCTAGTCAAAAAGCCAAAGGCTACTTGTCCATCGCAACAGGCCTCTCTGTTTGCAACGTGTTCATTTTTAGCCGGATGCCGGCCAAATTGACCGGCTACTTTTCAGCAATGTTTCGCTCTCTAGCCTCGAAATTCTGGTTTTGATAATAATATTTTGATATTTTTGTTGTCTTGCAAGCCGGAGATAACATTTCAGAAGTGCCGATGTGGCTATATGTAGTCTAGCAATTCACGCGGTGAACGTGTTGCTATATAGTATCAGCCTGTAGTGCCGCGATGTGCGAACGTGTACTCATCGTCGTAAACCACATACCTCTTTACGGCAACAGCTCAGCGCTACCTGTTCATAGTGTCAATATTTAAGTCGATCGACATCGCGTTTTGAGGAGGGGCCGTGGTTAAGCGGAAGGGAAATTCTATGCTTGAAAACTTTGATTTTCTGCGTAAGAGTAGGACTTTGTCTTTTGACTTTGGGAGAAACAGTCATGTTGAATTTTCTACTCCACCCTGGGAAAGTTACTGAAATTTTTCTATTGTCTTCTGGCTCTGTGTCACAGTTAATTACACGTGCTACCGGCCTCGTCAACTGCCTCTACCATTTCTCCTTTCTTATATGTAAGAGTGGCCATACTGTTACAAACGGTTTCTGGCTAGCAATTCATTGATTTCGTTCTTTTTATCGGAGATGTCACAGGATACGCGCAGCTCTTGGAGTAAGGACACGTTACGTTGTTTGCATGTGCATGAAAAAGCTGGACACGTGGAAAGAACGTTCCATGCTGTTTTGATCACATTTGCATACATGATTAATGCGCGTTACTGAAGTGAAGCGTCCGAAAATAGGAAACTTGAATGAAAATGAACGAAGAATGATATTTTGTTTCACCATACTTCTAAAACTTAGTTTAGAGCTTAAATTAAAGAAGACACTAGATTACTTGCATTGAAAAGTGGGTAGTTCACTATTTCCTGTCAACATAGTTCCATGTGCAAGCATATGTGTGTGCCCGTGGTATTGAGTGAGTCGCTACAGTCCTGACGTTCCTATCATAGCACTAGCTGGATAAGATAAACGCAACAATGGAACATTTACACCTTTGGGGATTAAAAGTCTTCTGTTTGTCACCCGAGTTGACAGGCAGCAACTCGGGTTTCAGGTACCATCCAAGTTAATGGAGCCTTCCCGTTATGTAAACTTGTGACACTCCGAAACGGCATTGTGAATGTGATTATTGTCAAAATTTTGTTGTTGGCAGTCAGTTTATGGGCATTCCACGTAGATACAAGTACAGTTGTACCAAAAACATTCAAACGAACGCATTGAAAATATGTATGTTTTGCCGACCCGACACCTGTCATCGTTCACGACCAGTCCCATACGGTGGTGTTTTCATGTCGTCTGCTTTGCGCTGCCGAAGATTACGATCTCGGTTGACAGAACCGCTGTATGAAAAGTTTCCTGTTGACGAGTGTAAGTATCTGAGTGGTGAATCATATCGTTAACAGCCATAAATGAGCCTCAAAAATCCAACCGCACTGAAAATACTCGAGACAGACAAGGTGCACATATTATATTTCCGATTTGTACCTGTCAGTGAGATTCATAGGTCATGATAATTGTCCGGTGGCACCGGTGCGGGTTTCGGAGACAATGTAAGATACTAGGGAAAGTAAAACTTTTGTTTAGGTTGTTGTGAAAGAAATTTAGTTCTATTTAGGCCAGTAATGAGAATACACGAGCAGACAATGTAAATACCTTTGAAATAGTTTATTCGTACAGCAACATAACCATAATCACGAACGAGTTAAAGGGGAAGTTCACCAAGGATGATTTTTACATATGTGGTAGCTCTGTGGTCATTTACCCCAGAAAAGCTATTTTCACCATTTATAACTCGCCCAATTTTTTACAAAAATGATAAAAATAGTACAGGAAGTTGCCCATGTAATTTGAATCATGGGAAAAAAGCCCTAAACTTGGAGCTTGCATCATGTGATATGGAAGGGACCATCTTCGGATGGGTATGGCCCCCACATTGTCCACTCACAGTAACACAGTAGTAAACAGTAACTCAAAATCTGACAGTGGACAGTTTATTATGAGTGATTCATCGTTTATGCAAGGATACTCAGTATAAACAAAAGTTATGTAAATACCCATAGCCTAGTTTAAGCATGGGTGAGTGGACAATGCCATACCCATGGGAAAATGGTGCCTTCCATATCACATTATGCAAGCTCCAAGTTTGGGGCTTTTTTCCCATGATTCAAATTACATGGGCAACTTCATGTACTATTTCTATCGGTTTTTGTAAAAATCGTGCAAGTTATAAATGGCGAAAATAGCTTTTCCAGGGTAAGTGACCACAAAGCTAGCACATATGTAAAAATCATCCTTGGTGAACTTCCCCTTTAAGACGCTACAGCTTACAGTGTACTCACGTCACGTTTTCCCTAATCCGCTCTCAAAGTCCTTTCTAAGGTGGTAAATTTGGCATATTTGACGACTGAGGACATGTATAATTCTTGGACATAAACTGACTGGTACGGCTATTACATCCACTGTGCATTCATAAGCTGAGATGTCGCAGAGCTGCTTGGTTTATGCTCTAAGCTGCTCGATCGAGTTTGAAATTGAACGTTGGCGCGGCGCGAGTAGTTTGACCCGATTTTGGCCGGCCTCATAACTTTCGCGAAAGGATGAGCTTATGTTTAAAAACACGAAAACGCACTCATTTTACACACTCCAGCCTATTTTTCACATGCACCGCCATTTAAAGCTAAAAATAAACCTTCTTCAAAGTGTGAAAATCTGTGAGGACATCCTAACATTTAAATTGTTCGCTTTAAAAGTGTGCCATAAACCCTCCTTTGAAGTGGAATGGCCCAACAGCGGAATAATATCAAGAAGTGATACGGTTGTCATCACTCCTCAGCGACCAACTTTTTATTAGTACAGCTATGAGCAAGCAAGGTCGATTTCAGTTGATTTCGTCGCTAATTTCGGAACGTCCGTTGAAAAAACAGTCATAACCAAGGCATGCATGTATGATAAAGGGGTTATTACTCGAAGTTTGGGTGATATCTTACCTAAGAAATACATTCATTAGTTCAATGTATAAAACGTATACAAACTTTCACTTCCATTCATATCATACGTTCTTCTCGCCAAATTTTAATCAAATGTAATAAATTCATATCTCCTGAAATTTGTACACCTCATGGAGTCCCCCTATCGAATAAGATATTATGTATTATATTTTATACGTAAACGTCAATGTTTGCAACGTTTTTGGCATCAGATACCGTTATTAAGCGAACCAAAATGTTCTTTTCCTTTAAAAGAGATGTCACCAATTGTAGTCACTCTCTTTATTAAAATAATCTATATTATATTTCATATCTTGTTTGAAAAGCCTTTGATATGGAATACTTTACACTAGACATCAGCGTAAGTGCACATAAGATATATTTTACAGGAACCAATTTCCCTATAATTTCATATAAATGGAATTGCCTGCTTGGAAAAATTGAATGCATTTCACTTCAATGAGCAATGCCTTCCAAACGCCCTGATCACGAACAAACTGCATTTCGCTGGTACATGTTAGCTTCTATACACATTATTTCTCCAACATTATCAGGGGAGAAGCTATTATATGCCTTTTATGACAATGATAAACACACTCAACACTAAGAACGCCTTTGCACGCCGCTATTTTGTTTGTGATTATTAGTTGAAATATTACCTCCTAATGATAACCGACAGCGCCATCAAAGTGATGAATACGACAACGACACCGACCACAGACGATACAATTGTAACAGTGTTAGCATCTCCTCCTGGTGAAAGATAAAAATGATACGAAAGTACATACGTGAAGTAAATGCTTGGCGATAACGGTGATTTTCTGTATGATAATTGTTTTAACGTTTCGACAGTTTTTACATTGTAGTCAACCAATGTGTCTCTGATGAACACTCAAACTCTAAAGTGCTTTTCTAGGGTACATAACATGTGCAATGCTGGAATTGATATAAGTACGTGTAATTTCAGTTCAAATACAATATATCCACCACTCCGTTTGCTCCAGTTAAAACTTTATTTTTCCGCTCCCTCTTTCATAAACAATCTTATGATTACTTTGTCGGCGTACTTTCATCATAATTGGCCAGCAAATAGCTGGGATTCTTTTGAAAAATACATATGTCGAAACAGTCAAACTTTGATTTAAAAAACGCCTTGTAAATTTCCCATTTCCTTTTTTATTCTTACAAAAATGCTCTAATGTGGAGGTATCATATCAGCTTCTCAAATATTGATTGCTTGTAGGGGTGTTTACCTGGTGTACAACGTGCCCGAGAACAAACACACTCCACTCCATACACGGTGTTTACACAGATTCCATCACATCCACCATTAGAGTCATCGCATGGACCTAATAATTTCATAATTGTTCGGATAGATTTTCTAAAGTTAGTGAGTAACTAGTGTTAGTCTACTTCAATCACAACAAATCTTCGTGACCGTGATCAATAAGACATCGATATTTGTAAGTGGTAGTATTACGAAATTTCTTATCAAAAACCATGGAAACGCCGTCGCCATCACACTTGTTTTGCGACCAAGATTACAATTATCTACTGCATAGTGGATAGTGGCAAACCTTTTAGCTCACGTGTTCACACACGTGGGCTAATGTTATAGCGATGTCTGTCTGTCTGTCCGTGAGTGTGTGTTTGAGTGTGTGTGTGTGTGTGTGTGTGTGTGTGTGTGTGTGTCTGTCTGTTTGTTTACACGATAACTCAAAAATGCCTGCAAAAATTCAAGTCAGATTTGGTAGACAGGTAACATATGCTTATTGCAAGAACTGATTAGATTTTGGTTAGTGTGGCTTGCATATTAATGAAGTTATGCAATATAATTTTTAAACAACACTGGTATAGCCAATTATCTACACCACATCTACCCAGATGATTTAGAAATAAAAGAAACAACTGAAAGTGTGGACTCGGCTTCATACCTAGACGTATTGTTTGAAATTAGACAATATACACTATATACTAAGCTGTATGACAAAAGAGACGATTTCAATTTTGAAATCATAAACTTTCCCTTTTTGTCGAGCAATATATCATCATCTCCAGCTTATGGTGCGTATATTTCACAAATCCTTAGATACAGTAGAGCATGCAATTCATATGAAGACTTTCGAGTTAGACACAGCCTATTAGCTCAAAAGTTAGTGAGGCAAGGATTCTCAGAAAGTAGATTAGTGAAATCATTTAAGAAGTTCTACGGTAGATACGGAGATGTTGTATCAAAATATGACCTGTCTGTTACTCAAATGATGAGTGACAGCATACCAAATTTTGACTCACAAAAGTAATTTGGTGAATTCACCAAATAACAATGGATTTGTTGCTTTGGGTCAATCTTGACGGGTGCGGCTAGCTGGCAGGGTACGCTTACCCATTCCGGACACCTGGTACCACCACTATTTTGTGGTTCAAGATGACCCCATTGCCTTTGTCATTTTCAATATGTTCCTTGGACCTGGTAAATTTCTTAGTTACCTTGAATGATAACGATTATTGGACCTGATTTGATGTCTTTTTTCATATAATAGTTTTCCTATAAAGACAGTAATGACACTGTCGACATATATCAAGAAATACTGCACAAAATGTTTATGAAACTTTTCACAGATGATAATCTGAGAACATTATGATGGTATTAAGCGTCATGTAAATTATCTGCTCATTTGCATATTTAATGAACTTTTGTATTAGGTGACATAACTCTGACACACCTGCACCAAATTTGATAATACGTTCAACAAATATTGATCTGAAATCTAATTGTACTGAGAAGCATTGGGCAGTTTCAAGTTAATAAATAGCTCATTTGCATATTTTATGAAGTTTTGTAATTAGTCATATAACTCCGCAATAGCTGCACCAAATTTGATGAAATCTGATGCAGATACTGATCTGGCAGATATCTAACTCTGTAGTAAAGCATTCAATAGGGTGAAGTTAATTAAGGGTTAATTGGCATATTTAATGAACTTTGTAATTAGGTATATAACTCTGAAATTACGGCACCTAATTCAGTGAAACCTACCATAGATATTGATCTGATAAATATTCAATTGTACTGAGAAGCATTGGACAGTGTCAAGCAAATAAATAGCTCATTTACATATTTATGAAGTTTGGTAATTAGTCATATAATTCCGAACTAAATGCACCAAATGTGATGAAATCTGCTGCAGATACTGACCCAACAGATATCTGACTGTGTTGTAAAGCATTTAGTAGTGTGAAGTTAATTAAGGGTTCATTTAAATATTTAATAAACTTAGTAATTAGGTACATGTCTCAAATCACTGCACCAAATTTGATGATACCTGCTACAGGTATTGATCTGATAAATATCTTATTGTGCTATGAAACATTGAAAAGTGTCAAGTTAATTAAGGGTTCATTTGCGTATTCAATGAATTTTGTAATTAGTGATATGACTTAAATATTAATGAAACTGTTGTAAAACACGTGAGCACATTCAGTTCACATCTGGTCAATCCTTTCTGTAAAACAATATGCAAATATTTCATTACGAGATCTGCTGCATGGAATTTTCTGAAATTAGCAGTGAATATCGTTTTTGATGTCGTCAGTCGTATTAAGTGTGCAATAGTCAGTTGTACCCTTAACCAATACCGTTGAAAATGACTATTTCATACATGTTACAATATGTTTGCAAATCGAGCCGCATCGAGATCCTCGAGATGATGTGGGAAATATTTTGAAAAAAAGTAGAAAAAAACATCTGTTCATACCTTCTGCTGTTGGTTGTAAACTCTCGTGAAAGAATGCCATCGCCACAATTCTACTCGGAGGATTTAAACTTTTTATCAGACTCTTATCATTTATATCAAATATACTGAGTGAATTGTCGGTCGCTGCAACAAACAGCAAATCCTAGATAGGAATTGGGATAGAATTAAACTCGTCAAACTTTATTGAAAAAAGGAAAATGTTAATGAAGAAATCGTTAGGAAAATGTAGACACAAAGTCGGTTGTAAACACATCGATCATCATGTTTGGTTTCGGACAAAACTGAAAATATTTGCCCCCACAATCTTTAATTACAATTTTCATAGCAAATGCCAAGATAATTTTGACAAATCTGTAGCGAGTCAAAAGATCAAGTTGTTAAAGCCAATGCTCGTCATCATGGTTAGGATATTAATGAAGTTCATACTGAGTTGCCCTTCTTTAACCCCTTCGAATGCATGTATGTTACAATATGTTGTGCCTGTCAAGTGACAGCCTCTGTGTTCCATACCACTCTGAACTAGCAGCGTTAGAGAGGTAAATGTAGAGCAAAGTTGACGGATGACAGTGTAGTAAATCTCAAAGTCAGAAAAAGGCAAAAAAATGTTTGCGTTTTGTCACTTGACGTAGTTCAAAATGTCAAAATTATTCATTGTTTTACTTTATTGAATATTGACCCACCTGAAATATTGCTATACCGGAGAAGTAGAATAGGTCATCAGTCGAATGAATGAAATCGTAAAACGTCTCACGACCTTGACCATCAATGTCTATTGATTCGAGTAGATTAGTTCCTCCGTCAGTCCAGTAAATTCTGAGGACACAGTACACGTGATATTGTTAGTGCATTATTCGATGGCAGTAAGTGGAAGACAAAACTCTTTTACATGAGGTAATTTAGTGAATAGCGGTAAAAATAAAAAAATCCAAGGAATTCACACCTGTCACTTTGGAAATCTATGACCAAATGTGTCGGTGACTGTATGCGTGTATTCACAAGAACTCGTCGATCTCTTCTTCCAGACAAATCTGACCTTTCAATTCGAGGATTAGGCCCGATGTCTGTCCAGAATAGATAGCTAGTGAAAAACAGAAATCAATATAAGTCGGATTTCATTTCAAATTTACACGAGACTATGAAGTATGCTATATTAAGATATTATTCCCTAATATTTTTCTTCGTTCGGCGAAGGAAAAGACGAGTAAAGTAACGATGGTATATGTCACGATAGAATCTTTGCGTATCAGAAAACCGCAAATAATTAATGGTGATAAAGCCACGCTATTAAGAAGGGAAAGACACGTTATTTCCGCAAGGTTAGCGTTGGTTGTTATCAGACGCTTTCACAGGAGAACATTGGAAATACAAGTTGAAAGAGGACAACGTATATAAAAAAGATTAACATAGAAACAACGGAGATCTAAAGCAAACTATGTCGTTGAAAGAATGTGTAATTATGTTGGCTCCACGACAGGCAATTATCATATTGAAAGACAATATGGACAGTTACAATTTATATGGAGGCTTATCGGGCTTATTAACCCAATCATGGACGAGATGAAGAAAGCAACAAATACTTAGCACAATCGATAATGACGTAAGATCACATACAGATAGATGTAAATCAATGAAGAAATTCTACAGCCATCATTTACTGTTTGAAAGGAATACAGCACAAGTCAAAGTGTAAATTTCTCATTTTATATAGTCAACTTCTGTCAATCTATCTTACATGTTTTCTTACGTAAATCGATTGACTAAAGATATGTTCACACATATTAGAGTAGTTATTGTTCTGTGTATTACATTACTTTGCCCTTGTTTCTACTTTATCTAGTACATACATAGGTTCATTGGCTCATGGATAAGTTACCAAAATATTGCCTTACTGTTTTGGAGCATGGACAACAATAGCTGAAGGATGGTTGAGATTACTGTCGATTAACGTTGTTAAAAAAGAACCATCAAGCCTACTTATCAAGATTTGACCTTGTGCAGCATCTGTCATATACAGATTTGATGCGACCCAGTCGACGGCGATACCTAAAAACGAAACAGGAGATCGGCGTTAAACAATGACGAAGTTACCATGTTGCCTGTAGATGCATGATTAAAGTTTGCACTTTTTAACCAAAAACATTTGATTTGTGTGGTATTTGATTTACTTTTGAAACAAAACCGAATCACACTGAATGACACTGCAAATGTCTTGTACTTTTCCCGCCTAAAAGGCAGTGTGTGTGGATAAATGTTTTAAAAGTCAATAAATAATAATCAACGAAAAGATCAGCAACCCCTATTGTTACTGCCATTTCTTTGTCCTTTTGTTCGAGCAAATTTAAGATATGATTGTTCTATCACTTTCTCACAGTCGCATTGTTTCCTTCGTAAGCCTGTAGAACCAAGTAATTTTCCTTTAAGATTGATTCTTTTACATGATCGTAATCTGACGTATGCTCCACTGACAAATGCATTTACATTGCTCTGGATTTACAAACCAAATTACTCTGCAAAACATACACAAAATTGCCCCGAACCATTTGAAAAGCAGCATCACTTTTAAACACAGAAGGGATACACGGGTTTTCTGGATGAAAATACAAATCCTGGCCTGGCTCTTCTATAATATTTGCCGCGTATAGTCATACACAGTGAAAAAAGGACAGCGCGTACGTGTTTGCCAAGGTAACTGGACATCAAATAAATAAAGAAAGATATGTTTTACAAAAAAATGACGTTATCCTATAAACGTAATGGAACTACTTATAAGTGACATTATTCCATGATAAACATGCAGTTTTAGTAGGCTTTCAGGTCATAGAAAAAAGAAAATTATCGTAACTGCATGATTGGCCCCTGAAAGCACTGACTAAATACGGGACAGTTGAGACAGTTGGACAGCTACATGTTGAATAATAAACATTCTTTTTTATCCTGACTTTATTTGGGGAGCCTTCTGGGCTGCAACAGAAGTTGAATCGATAAGTTTTACAGAAAAGAGATTAAATCTTGTGAATATTGTTGAGGGTAACACACTGTAGATCAACTTTTTAGTATGACATTAGCTTTCGGAGACAACAGTCTCCTTCATCAGATGTACTTGCAGAATGGACAAAGAAACAAAAGGCCAAATGCATCGTGGGTAATGAACAATGCCTAAAGGAGGTGTCAATGTGAAACAAAGAGTTTGAGCAAAGGTGTAAAAACACTGTTGAATGAGGACAATAGTTGGAACAACTGGGGCAAAATACAGTCAACATAGTTATTTGTAATGTGTTAAAAATCCGTAATCTCGATTGAGCCCTTCTTTGACACAGTCGAAATATTGTATGATTTTGAGTTCTTCAGTCTCTCTGCGGATGGTGCTTTTACTACGAATCTGTACTTAGAAAGCTAATGTCATACTAAAAAAGTTGATCTACAGTGTGCTACCCTCAACAATATTCACAAGATTTAGTCAAGATCAACACGGCTCTATTGAAACTTTACTATAGAAAAGAGATTAGAATCACAACATGATCTGTAAACTTTACTTTGACACTAATGCTAATGACCGCAAGCGATTCATACAAGACAAAGCTACTATAAAACAAGAGGTAATTTGTAGGCCGTTCAAAGCATATATCACTGACAAACAATATTATTCCAAGGGACTACGGAAAAAGAATCTAAAAATTAAGCATGTTTTAAATGTATAACAAAGGTAATATATGATAAATGTACATCTAAGTGCGCATCTATGTATATGTTTTGTTGTTGTGAGTGTGCGTATGTGTATACACACATATGAGCACATATAGAAAACACAAACACATATTATACGTATACAATACATACATACATACATGCATGCATGCATGCATGCATGCATGCATGCATGCATGCATACGTACGTACGTACGTACGTACGTACGTACGTACGTACGTACGTACGTACATACATACATACATACATACATACATACATACATACATACATACATACATACATACATACATACATACATACATACATACATACATACATAGGCGGGAAGCGAAGCAAAAATATATCTAAATGAATAGAGCTGGATATCAACAAACTAATTTATTTGAATGATATGAACGATCACTGTCTTAATCGACAAGCGAATTTATTTGGATTGTGGCATGGCAAAGACGGTTCATCATGCTCCTATATACCTATTGACCCTGGGGCACAGCTATTTTATGAAATACCCTGGAGGGACTGTTTCATTCAGTTGTGGCCATTTATAATGAGTGTTAACGGAACTGTTGTAAATGTTCGTGATTTTTCAGTGTAATCGTCTAGCCTCGGTGCAGGTAACGGGTTAGGCTGCATTGAATACGATTAATTATAGGGGCGAATGATGCTTCCCCTCGAACGTTGTAGGTAGCTGCTCGTGCACCTTTAAAATACACATGATATGAATTTTAAACGAGACAACAAAGCGAAAACGGGCATCAAAACTTCGCACATAGAACAAGCAATTCGCTAAAATAACACGTTTGTCGACTTCTTCCTATTGCGCAGGTTCGACTCTTGAAGTTAATGACACAAATTGGATTTTATATTACCTTGAATATCGGGCGATGATAGAGTTATGATGGTTTCCCACAATGAAGGAGACTCCAACCCCATTCTTCTAATCTCTGTATCACTGTTTTCTTTGACGACAGCAAAGAAATTAAGTTCTTTAACGTGAAGAGCCATTCCATTTACAGTAACATTTGATAATATTTCATACTGCAGAGTCGTCTTGTGAGCAGCATTAGCTGGTAGAAGACATAGTTGATCATTTTCCATGGATATTATCAGTCGGTGATCGTTTATAAACCTATTACCTGAAGTAAGAAAATTTACAATAACATCGACTCATAACGTGATCACCTGATACATTCTTGATCAGGGTATAATGAATACCTTGACTATCTCAATCGATTATAATTTGTTGGGTTTTTTTGCGTATGTGACGCATACAGTGAGTACCTAAAATATTGTTGAGAAGACAGCATCACAAAGTAGGAAAGTATATGAAACGATTATTTTTTGTAGATAACATCTTTCTAGCTTTGAAGTTTCCAGTGTCATTAGTCGACGACATATGAATCAACAATTCACTCTTTTAATGCTTTTACCAGCCGGACAAGAGTTAATCTTCAAGGAGACTCAGTCATGCGGGAGCATCGTGGTTGTTGAACCTGTGAATTAATGCTTACATAATGGCTGTATTGAAATTCCGGTTTTTTTCTATGTCAACAAGTTGAATAATAGGAAAAAAAGCAGGAAATGTCACCTTTTTCACACGTCCCGCCACTTGCTTTCAATTGGTATCCATAAGTGCATAGACATTTGTAGCCAGATTTATCACTCACACAAAGTTGATCACATCCGGCGTTGTCACATGAAACGTCTCATATACAAAATGATAGTAAATTTAGTCAGAATGAGTTAGACACAAGTAAATAATTTCATTTGACGTCATTATTTCTCTTTAAAATGTCACTTGAAAAATGCCACTTTACAAGTAACATGCATTTCCAAGTTCGCAGTGGAAAATATTAAAAAATTAATGTGTAAGCTTATTTCGGGGACACACACACTCCCTTTTTGAATTTTGGAGAGAGTGTCTTTTTACAACTTATCATGTATCGAGTAAAAAGGTACTTTGTTAACCGTCTGATCAACGCGTGCTATAAGTCTGATTTAATTATAGGGAATCGATTACACACCAAATACAAATTATCGTATTTTACACCATACAACCTTCAAACATCTAATTTGATGAAGTTGTTGACATTGTAATGCATTTCAGATAGCATTTTTATGTGGCGTCATGCTTGAAACCGGGCGCTCAAAGGTTCTCAAAGACACTACGGGAGTGCATAGATTATGTGAGCTGATAGGCTTGTACATGACTCAACAACTTCGCGTACAAAATATACTGAAGGCTAAATTGGCGTATGTGGACATATCTAGCTGCAAATGTGTTCGACACCGTAATAAGTAGCAAAGACGATAGGATTAAGGGAAGACATAATGAAAGTGTTTATCATTACCAACAAAAATTCTCGCACGTTACAAGGTTTTAAAATTTTATTTCATGATTTAGTGGAGCAGATTGGAGTGATTGGGGAACAAAATATTGAATTTGATGGTATATTTACAAAACTTTGTATAAGTTGTTATGCCATATCACTCAGTGAGTAAACAACGTTAGCCACATGAAATACCAAGATAGCCCACCATATTTTGTGCCATTTTTTGAAGACGACCGTTATGCCAAACCATAAATGTACTTAAGGAAAATGAAGTAACCTGTGATGCAGATTTATGTATTTGAGACCACTAAACATGATTTTGACAATTTCGGTGTTCTTGGAAAAATCAGTGATACGTTTTTAAACAGTTTCATTGAAAGTCCAAATATGTGCTTTTCCTGATAAGTTTATTCATCACAAAGGTATTAAACTATACTCCTGATACTGGATGCAAATCAAAACGCTAGTCATGGCTGGAACAACTACATAGTGATGTCAAAGTAGGACCACTGGCAAAGTAGCTGCACCTACTACCACTGGTTAACTGTTTTCTACAGTCATGTTTTGTCAACTCTTGGCAACTTGCATTTATAAAAACGCGCCGGGATTAATCATCCATGTCGTTTAGTGAGAAGTATCAGGTAAAGTGTTCATTGCCTGTCCCAACATGTACCATGGATGATGCACGTTTAGCTGCACGTTTAGCATGTTACACCGGTGCTGATTGAGGTAGAGAGATGAAATCATATGATCGTTGCTTCTTGCAAATAGATGCAAGACTAGTGTGAATCATCCACACTTATGGTTGGGCTATTAGAATCTCATGACTGACTTATATTGGTTTTTAACTGAGTCTTACAGTCTTCGAGACTTAAAAGACGTTCTAATTGTGCCATGCAGATTTCTTTCCCTTTCAATGGAAAGCAGAAACGATATCAGAACCAGTAAGGGCATGACAGAATGCCAATTAACTTGCTCTCATTGGCCCTATAATTTTGAAAAATTTTATTTATTAGAATCCATCTCAAGTCCTTGCCATGAACAAACAAACCCTCATTTTTTTCTGATCCAAGGTCTTCAAGTTTAGAAAAAAGGATGATCTCTGTTTTGTTAATTTCATCCCTAACAAAATTGAACCAACCAGTTGTCTTGCTTTTGCGTTTAACTATTTCCTTAATGCCATTACCACGTTTTGATCTAGTCTCAGTTTTCAAGGTGTCAGTCGTTCTTCAAATACAATATCACTTCTCTTGTATTTATGACTTTCAATTTCTACCTTAGATAGAAATTCTTCGTTTGCATAATTATCAAAATCTTTGATGTACGTTGTGGCAAGATAGTAATCAAAGCAAACTCATAAACCACAATAACAACTGAATGATATTTTACAGTCTGGCATTATAACATCTTTTCCAGCACATGTGCGAGTTGTGATTTCTGATTTGTATGCAGTGTACAGATGTCGCTAAGAGAAACATTAAATGCCCGATTTTCGTATTTACAGAATTCTGGCAAGTCATATTGCCTGCTTTCGCATGAAATAAAGAGGCAGGGAAATGCTGACTCTCGCCTTTCATGATCACATCAGTTGCTTTGTCGCTTGGTCACTGTAAGCTCCCTTCATAAGCTTTGGTAGGGCTCAAGCTGTGACTTGGCATGACCGTCTTGTCACTGTAAGATTTGCAACAATTTGGGGGATGGATCTGGCATTATCTGAGGTACCAATTGATGCATTTAACCAGAATGCTTGTTCAAAATCCATCTCATAACAGATTTGGAGTATCATTGTAAACTGGCAAATGAAAGGTACTTCACTCTTTACAATTGACTATTTTTGTTTTCTTGTTACTTACCACTATTATTAGGCTGTCTTTGGTTTGAAAAGAATGCAACTCCGTGTATTGTAAATGCAGTTAATTCAAACATTGTGCTTCTCAAATCATAAGGAACAAAATATAACCCTTCATATTCTCTATCCGATACGAAAAGGCCAAAATCCTGCAAGCAAGAAGACAATGTTAGTTGTAGGCTAAGATATAGTTGTAGAATATGTACTAAATTTACTGTACCGTAAATAACTAAGTTCACTATTTTGTCAAAAACATGATAAACTTTTAAGAATACACAATGTGGATTCAACAATATGAATATAACACACAGATATATAGAAGCATGTATTATATATATATATATATATATATATATATATATATATATATATATATATATATATATATATATATATATATACATATATATATACATAGATAGATAGATAGATAGATAGATAGATAGATAGATAGATAGATAGATAGATAGATAGATAGATTTTTTTCAAATTGCCACATTGCAGTGAGACCTATTGTTTTGAATAACATGGGATAATAACAGTAGAAATTGATAAGGCGGTAATGTAATATTTCACGAAAGAAATACAATTGTTACATCTTCATGTTGATTTAAATTATTCAGTCTATTCAATCATGCAGTGATGCAATACTACAATTGTCGATCCAGTATCCCAAAGTAAAAGGTTTTATGGCATCGACAGATTTGTTCATACGAAGTGAACCATCGCATTTCTGGACTGCAACAAGACAAATTTAGTTTTAAAACTTACTTACCGGATCTATACCCATTGCATACAAGCCACTTGAATGGTAAATCCTTTTGAAAAGGGAGGGTCTTGCATTTTCATCATTCAAGTCGAGACTACTTATCAAACTGTGTTCATTGTCTACCCAATACAATCTAAGTAAAACAAACGAAATAGGAATTAAGCGAAATTTGTGAACAATTTGCTGCTTCTTGTCGCAGGCATAGAGAGCTGATTTTAGCACATATGCCAGTGTCTGTTTGTCAGTCACTATCTATCTATCTATCTATCTATCTATCTATCTATCTATCTATCTATCTATCTATCTATCTATCTATCTATCTATCTATCTATCTATCTATCTATTTTTCTATCTATCTATCTATCTATTTTTCTATCTATCTGTCTATTTTTCTATCTATCTATCTATCTATCTATCTATCTATCTATCTATCTATCTATCCATCAATCATTGTGTATACCAAATGTGGAGCTCATAGCTCATAATTCAAACTATATGTGACTAGTTTATGTTAAAAGAATGCTTTCGTTATAATTGGATAATTTGATAACGAAGGTTGCTTTAAAATTATAAAAAGTCAATATTAAAATCAAAGAGTTATTACTCGCGAAGTGGGTACATTTATGTATTGATACACTATAATCCTTTTTTTATCATCACAAATGTAAGTTTCAAAGTGTTAATTTCGCTCAAATTTTTGAATAAGAACGAAATGTTCTTTCATTCTATTTTTGCGACGCCGTTTGGTCTTACATGTTTGCGTATGGAAGCAGAAAGAAGTAAATTAGGTTAAAATACGGCAGGAAGATTTGCCTCTACTTGACCGATAATACTACAAAGGGCTGTGAAACGATTATAAATACGCGAGGAATATCAATGTATTATATGTCCTTACTAACAAGAATATATTATATATGTATTCAGCGAACTGACATGAGTGTTATGTGATGAAATGTGGCCTTGCATTTATTCATTGGATTATTTTACTATGCACTGTCAAAAGTAAGACCAGTTGACGCCTTATACGGAAGGAAATGTATCAGAAACATGGTTTAAAATAACAAAAATTAAAATAAAGGTCTCCATAAAAGATTGTTATGCTTTGCACAAGCTTGATGCTTCTTATTACGCTTATAATTTTAGAGGGAAAACACAAGTCATTAATTAATGTTTTGTATTGGCATTAATATTTGGTCTTAGGTTATTACAGAAAGTAATTTATGCAAAAGAACCTATAATCAAAGGTCTCATCAATTAAATTTGCAGAATGGCTAAACCTAAATAAAACCAATGAACCTCAGAACTTTTTCTCAAATTCAGGGCACTCTATTTTGTAAATATACAAGAAACAGAACTTCAGTACATATGCAAAATTTTCATAATTATGTCATGGTTTTCAAACTTTCAACTTATTAAAGGTAAATGCAACAAAATTATCATAAAGGTTCAATCACATTCAGTACATTCCGAATTAGTATGTGGCCTAATTACGGACGTTCATTGAATATATATGTAGATACGCTATTGGAATATCATGGTTATCAAATTTCTGTATAATGTTGTGATATCTTCTATTGTAAGCTGACGTAGTGAGTGCACTTTTTCTTTTTGCGTGACCAGGTGAACATAGTTTTGTATATTTTTTGCGTGACCAGGTATGTTCATGAATATTTTATTTTGTCGTTCTGTAAAAGCATACGTGTGGGCATGTCGCTTGTCTTCTGTGAGCAGCGTGATGTCCAGAAGTTCCATGGTTTGATTGCTTCCCAGTTGCTATCTTTGCCGGCGAAATTTGGACTGTTTAGTGACGAAGTAATTACGTCAAGTTGTTTGCTTGCCGGACTGTTCTTCTCAATAAAACGCCCAAGAATCTGGTGTCTGTATGTCTGTGTGTGTAGGTATGTGTGTGAGTCAGAGACCAAACATCTGACTGGTCTGTACTCTATTCGTATAGAAACAATAATTATCGGTTTTGTTCACTTTTACTAATCTGGTCACGTTTAGTTTAAAGTCATTGTGATAACTTGCATTTCATTTTTAATTCATTAGTTAATTTTTATTAAATACAAGTTTTTTTATAACATTTAATATTTGGAGTGATCTTTGTTTGACCGACATCCCGTCCAGAAACTTTGGTTTACTTGGGCCGTTACAATAAGCAAAATGAAATGTGATAAATATACCTGAAAAACCTTATCAAATTAAATTGATTCAGTGTCGATATATATTTATATATTGTATTTATTTATTCACATTAAAGGATAACCCATTTACAAATACCAATTGAGTGAAAGTTCCCCAATTGGGCCGTAATCGTTCATGGGGTCCTTCAATATTCATAAAAGAGCTGTACACATAAAAAACTGATAAAAACACTAAAAAGGATAGTAAAAAATATGACATAAAATAAACAGCGTCGACAAAATAAAAGTTTAAATTAAAAACATTATTTTTCAATATTATCTTTAATAAAATGCTTCAGATCGGTTTTACAACTCGCAAAACTTGGGCTACATTGAAGATTCTCTGGCAGTGAATTCCAAATCTTGGAAGTACGCATAAGTAAAGATCTCTAACCAGACTGAGTTCGAAACTGTGGACTTTGCAGTTTGCGTGTAGCAGATGCACGTGTAGGATAACTAAGAACATTCATTAATGGAACAAACATGTCAGCCATATACGTTGGAATAGCATTCTCGAAATATTCAAAGACTAAAATACAAATAAAACAAAAAATACATTGTTTTACCGAGAGAACATCGGGGGTTTCCAAAAGGTAATTACTCGAAAAGTCAAAATCTGCATTAAGAAGGACTCTTAGAGCCCTTTTATGCATTTTATAAAACCCTGTCGATATTTTTCATTCATAGCATTTCCCAATACAACGCAACAGAAGTCGATTGCAGATTGGATTAAACCATAGTACAAGATTATTCGGAGATAAGTAGGAATAATTTTTGTAGACGTCTAAGTTAACCAATTCTTTGACTCAAAGTGGCACATAAGTTGTCAATGACAAATTATCAAGAGTAACACCAATACAAGTATCATTTATAACAATCTTTATTTTATCATCATTCGAATCTGCATTATGCAGTTTCAGGCGAGGCCCAGCTAACAAAACCTTGGTTTTGCTCGAATTTATAACCATACCGTTACTTTTTACCCAATTGTTAACAGAGATTGCATCATTTTGAAGTGAATTGTTAATTAACTTGGGAAAAAAGAAGCGTATGGTCATCGCCGTACATGTCTAAGTTAGAATTACAAGTCAGGGGCAATGTTAAATCATTGATAAAAAATTGCAAAGAGCAAAGGACCAAGTATTGAGCCTTATGGTACACCAACCATAACTTTTTGGCTTTATGAGAGCTTGCCCCTATGACAGACAATCTGTGAACGACCAGGCACGTAAAATTTGAACCACTTTAGATCTTTAGGAGCACTTATAGCACAAGGGTAAACACGATTTACAACAAAGTGATCTGACATCATGTGAGAGCCAGGCCAATCCAAAAACCACTTGTCCAGCACAACAGAATTCAAACACGCAAGTACCCAGGTCCTGTATACTTCCGCGTACTATCACTGTGACGACTCTTATTTTTAAATGCAAAAGCTCTGGATATAAAACCACACGAACATGTCACATCTAATTATATATCTTTCTCAATATATATGTTTTACACATCACAAAATACCTTCAAAAATACTATGGTAACATGCCGATTTGTCTGATCATGGAGCTTAAAGTCTGTTTTGATCTAAAAGTTTTACTTTTGACGTTTCATAAAGTGCCATCTGACCTCAAAAAAATGTCATTCTCTGACTGCCATGAAGAGCAGGTCACTGCTCAACTGGAAGTTTTCTTGAATAGTTCTCGATGTGAAACCACTTACGTTGCAACTTGCGTGCATCAAATAATACTAAAAATTTATCATTAATTGTTATATATGCAGTGACGGGATATTCTTTGACTTGGATTATGATTTCACTAATCGATTTTTACATATAGTAAACTATAAGCCTCAGTTATTAAGCATAACCCGTCAAATGTCTTGAACTGGCCTATTTATATGCGTTTTTCATTCACTCCAAATGCCTTTTTATCTACAACTACTACAAAATAGTAAGGGGGACTGGAGAAATTCAGGGGAATTCACAAATTGTTGGGATATTAGGCGGGGGGGGGGCTTGTAAGTTTTGCTCTTACTATAGGGGCACCTGGAAATATTTTGGTTTCTAATATTTTGATGTCATCCAATGGTTCTAATGTCAGTAATAGTTAAACAAAATCTAGATCAGTTTTGTCGCATTTATGACTTTAATCTCGAAAAATACTAAAAATGTATAAATGACATTAAATTTTCGTAAGAGCAAAAAGTTGGTCTTGTAACGCGGCAGAATTCGAAGCTGCAACTGTTGATATTTTTTTTTTAATATTTCTATATAATGTATCAAATACCTGTCGGTTTCTTGGTGTCTCTCTCCAGCATGATGAAACACAATATTCAGTTTGTCAACAAAGCTTGTATACATAAATATTGGTGATTAGTGAATTAGAGTCCGGACTTAAAATCCTTTGTCAATGATACACATGCACAGTACACGTACAGGCTGTCATGGCAAGCTGAATGTTGGACAGTTCAACATGCTGTAGGGAGTGGAACAAGAATGCAGTTGTATAACCTAGACAATATTTGGGGGGCTTGTAAATTTTGCTGTAACTATAGGGGGCACCTGGAAATATTTGCATGTCTCGTCGCCAAATCTACATCGTGATTGGACCGAAGGCTAATTAATTAGTAGCAGTCGAGGACTCATACGTTCCTTTTGTCGTCTTCCGTACATTATAATATTCAGACACTGCTTTGTGTTGCCGCCACGGTAGCGTTTGAATCATGCCTTCCAATCAGAGAATGGCTTCGTGTTTGACAAATTGGTGGCAGGACTGTGAGTGAGTGTCGATTGAAATGCACGCCATTCATCATTGTGTTTCTACAATTCAAGGGATCTGTCATTATGAAAGCATTCGGGTGTACATAGGCAACGCAACCTGTTTAACTCGAGTCGCCCCTTGACACATTCACCTATTGTGGTCAGCCATAATGTCTCGGAAAATTACCGTGGTTTCGACAGCACGCGCATATCATTCGCTTTGTTAAATCATATAAATATCAAACAAGATGTATCTCTTCGTTACAATAGGGAGGCCTTTCGTGAAATTAAATTTATTTTTGGGTTCGATGGTCGGTCCGTCGGAAAAAAACCATCATGTTTAATAGCACAATTTTCTAATCAAATTAAATTACCCAACTTGTGGAACCGTTACAGTCACGTTGTTAGGTCGTTCAGAATCGCATGGTTTTATGAATATTCTCTGGGACTGGTTTCGGCGATTGTGTCTCGAACTGTCACAAGAAGTATTTCCTTTTGTCAATTTTGTGGCCCAAGTCCACTTGTCCTGTTCTCAACTACATTTATTTTGTCATATCAAACAAAAACAACTTCATACGATTGCTGAATTGTCCGACTGATGGAATATTTAGTAAAACAAAGTTATTATTTATCATCCTTGTCACTATAGCTTTGAAATCGCTCCTTTATGATTAAAATTTAAAAAAAGAAAATAATTTAGATTCCGTCATTTTAGTTCGAAGAGCAATTGCTTCCACGACTTACATAAAAATTCACAACAAGATCATTCTAATATATATTCAGTTGAAAACACATTGAATTCCCTGAAATTATTCAAACATTCAAATCAAATTTGATTTAAACGTACGTATAAATTTTGCATCTGGATGGTCAACTAAATCCAGGGTATATAGTGATCTGTCCATGATGTTTAATTACCATTCGTTAGAGTGTGAAGAGGACGACTATTCCCTTCCTAACCCTCATTATAGGGAATGGGATTGTGTCCACCATTACGCCAAACTCAACTAGTTGGCAATAATCGGGTTGATCGCAGCAACTGCAAATGTAATTGGTGTTTCATTAACATTGAGCACATAATATCACATTTCAATACCTATAAAGCCGCATAAAGAACTATATACCGCCAACCCTGTTCCTTCATACCTGTAGTTGTCGACGTGTGTACCTTTCTCGCTCAATGCCACATCGATTCGCAAAAATCGTGAATTTACAGTACCCATCAAACATGGCTGTGACAGCTATTGCATCCAAATATTTTGTTTCTATTAAAGTCTATTTCATAATTGTGACATGTCCTCTTAGCAACTGAAAAAGATTTCTTACGAAGCATTGCATTTTGTATAATGTCGACGTAAAAAACTGGTAGAATTTGAGATTAGCTGTAATTTGCTGTGTACACTTTGGAGTATGTGATAGGTTTTAGCCCTACTTCATGAAAAGTATAGAAGATAATTACAATTGTAAAGGCGAATAAATTGCTTTTCTTCTGATACCGAACAAAGCAGGTTGTGTTAATTAATGAGCTCCGCAGATGACTTACAAGAAGACAGATTTAAAAAAAAAACGAATGAGAGTATACCGTGATTTTGCGATACCCTTCAAAGTATGACTGTTACAGCTATAGAATCCCAATATTATTACTAATAAAAGTCCATTCATAGTTTTGACATATCCTCGTATCAAATAAATAGATTGTATACAAAGCATTGCACATTTTATCGTTTCTTGCAGAAAATTGGTAGAAATTGGGATTAGCTGTAATTTGCGATATAAAACATTGGGGCGTTGGGTAACTTGAGTTTTAGACATATTCTGTAAAAACTATACAAGATATTGCATATTACATTATCTTAATTTTATCAGTATATTGAAATGATTTTCAATTTTCTATTTGAAAGCACTGAAATAATTTTATGTGGTCTAGAATTAATTTTACTAGAACCTCGAATTAATTTTATGTGGTGGCAAAATTAATTTTGTGGACTGGAAAATTATTTCGATATACCGATAAAATTAATTCTAAACAACACTAAATTAATTCCAACATCTAAAGTTAATTTTAACAGATTAAATTAGTTACAAGATAATAGAAAATTAATTCAAAATTAATTTTAAGCTACCAGTATGTAAGATAAATTTTAAGATGTGATTTTTCTATATATGAAAACCATTAATGATTGTTAGTCGTCTGAATAATATATTCTCTTTCTGAGTGTAACATGGGATCCATCTGTATACGGCATTGTTTGTAATTTATATAGGTTTTTAACACTGTAAAGTGTCAAATCATGTAATCTGTACTGTTTACTGTTTTAAAATAAAATGTACAAAATCTCTAGATTTTGATTTATACTGAACCCTCTTCCTATGGACGAGCGCACGTTTAGCATATCCCCAAAAATACAACAAAAACAACAAAAATAAAAATAATATAGGCCACAATATACACAAATTAAAACCTAGCCTTGTTTGAGCACAATGTCAGACTCACAAAAACCTTATCAACACACTAAGTCACAAAAGTTGAAAAGAGTATACTTAACAAAGGCTAAAAATTAATTCAAACACGTAATCAGCCCAACAGAATTTAACATGTACATCTGAAAACATGACACTTTAATATATTATGACACTTGAAACCATGAAACTCCCATTCACACTAAAATCAAATTGGAACTCACAGAACAACAGAAACACAGAGCTTAGAAAACTATTTGATAGCTAAGTAGCTGACCCTTGTGAACATCCTGTTTAAGACACACATGATGCCTTCAGAACGCAATAGGACAGCAGCTGTAGACAACAACTGCAGAGAGAGAAGCGATTATACAAAAGTTAACAGCAGATAGCACAAAACGAAATAAAAGTAGAAATAAACAACCTAACAATTAAAGATCGATTACCACACATATCTTAGCCCATTGAACAATAATTACAAACAACACTTTTATACGTCCTGCCAAAATACACAAAACTGGATCGCCAGGCACAATGTTGATACGATACTCGATAAGTGGATGCTCAAGTCAAACGTTTCATATTTATTGGATGAAGCACTATTATCAGCCACATTTTGCTTTCTCATAGTTGCAAAAAATATACAGACACTCCCCTCAAATGTATTAAATATACCATATCTCTTCAAAAATTCTTGCGTATTAAATTATGACTTTTCCTCCAAAAACAATAGCCCTCCCCTCCGTTATTTGTCCCTAACTTACAAAACAGTTGAACCAATTGTTATGTAAAATAGTTGATACTGTTTCAGTGTTTTCTTGGGAGAATACTGCAGTAATTGCGGGGAAGGTCAAGTTTTAGAATGTCGGACATGGGGAAGGGTCACATTTTAGACAGGAGGATAGGGGTACAGGTGTGCGCGGGATTCCCCGGCCCATCTCCCTGTTATTACTAAATTAAAGGCTCCCTTTTTTCACCAAGGGTTAAGTAAGAAAACCACAATTTATCTGTACATCGAAATTCGGACTTCGGTCTTTGAAACAAAGTGGGCTGTTTTGAATGAAGTTTAAAGGGGAAGTTCACAAAGGATAATTTTTACATATGTTCTTTAGTTAGTAGTCGCGCCAGCGGCTTACTGACTACGCATGCGCATATTCATAATATACTATGCGAGTAACCGGAAGTGTACACTACTTTCATGGGCGCCGCCATGGTTTTTTTGAGTACTCGTAAATGAACAAATACGAAACGTGCAAATTATTATTTTATAACATGCCATTTATAAAATATATCTCTTTTATTAGCCAGTAAGTGTTATTATCCACCTTTTCGCTGATACAAAATATCGTTAATATCACGCATAAAAACTGGAAAAAGGGAGAAAACTGTCATGCATATGAACGGGGGGGGGGGCATACGCAAAGAATTATGAAGGATACTCAGTATTGACAACAGTTATGTATATACACACAGCCTTGTTTGAGCGTTGGAAAGTGGAAAATGCCATACCCGTCGGAAGATGGTCCCTTCCACATCACATGATGCAAGGGCCAAGCCTGGCGCTTTTTCCCATGATTCAAATTACATGGCAACTTCCTGTACTACTTTGATCGGTTTTTTATCGTTTTTTCTTTTTGTAAACATCGTGCCAGATATAAATAGCGAAAATAGCTTTTCAGGGGTAAGTGACCACAGAGCTACACTTATGTAAAAATCATCCTTGGTGAACTTCCCCTTTAAATAGGTACACCGTACTTTCCCCTCAAAGTCTCCCATTATTTGGTTTGAGCATTAACCGTCTATATAGTATGCAGGTTTAGGGTCCAGTATTAGCACTGCTAAAACAGTATTTTAGCATCGACAGAATAAGCCATTCCAGCCCCGAGCCCACACAAAAATTGACCAATTTGGGATTATGGTCAGTCAACTAATTCTATTGTTCCCTATGTTTTTCCTCAAATGTTAGGTTAGTTCGATGTACTTGACACCTTTAGAGAAACCTGTACCTGGTTGGTCTAAAGGGCTCTTCCGATAATTTTGTATGCCCCTATGATGTGTTTTTAGTTATTGAACAGTAGCCTAATAAACGACAGAAAAAGAAAGTTCAACAAAAAACTTAAAAAGGATCAAACTAAAAGTCAGACAAAAACAGAAAAATCATACAACCAGAAAAGTCTCACCCGAAAGAAAACGACACGAAAAATAGAGCCTAACAAAAACTTAATTTACAGAAATAAGAGGTCTGAACAAAGGCTTGAAATTTATTCCAACGCAATGGCGTCCAAACAGAAAAGACTCGCTGAAGGATATCAACGGCTTTATACGGAAAATTTTGACTCCGATAAATAACGAAACACAAACAGTCCAAACAACACACATTCAAATTGAAATCAAACTGGACACCAATAACGTCATACAACACCAAACAACACCAAAACTAGCAATTGTTTATCTTCCCGTCAACAACAAGAAACATCATGCGCTGAAACAATAGTAGACTTGCTTTTTTCGGCAGCTGAGTTACTGGCTCGCCACGATCTACAAAACACCCTAACAATTTAGTGCGACAGTCTGCTGAAGTTTAATTCTTCAATTTATCCTTTTTTTGAAAAATTATACAGACATGGAGCAAGTCAAGAAAAATAGCGCTCCGAACAATATCCAAAAGTAAACAAATAACGAGCAAACCATTCCACAAGGGTAGAGATATTGCCATCGGCGACACAAAAGATTACATAATCGAGTGCGAAAGACCGCTGACCAACGAACACTACTACAGGCAACTAACAGCGAACAACTCTGGCACTATCAAAATAGAAGTATACAATCTGGATTCAGCATTGTACGATATTGAGAATACATTGATCTCGATACATACAAATACATTGATCCTACAAATAAAACTACACGAATACCTCAGCGTTATCATTACCTAAAGTACACAAACTCCCCCACCCGGTGCAATATATCACAGACAAATAGAAAGAGCTCTCAGGGCAGAAGCCTGCTTCATGCAAATCAAAATATAACACGCCAGCAGTTTCACAAACACGTCCTTCCATTGCCAACTTTTTAAAAGACGATTTGACTGACCGTAAACCATTGAGTAAATCTGACAGTATCGATAAAAGACTTTCGAATTTGGTTCAAACACACTCATTATATATTCATAAAAATATGAGAGGAATTTTTAAAATGGTAAAACTCACTTTTCCGAAGCCAAAACTTTCCCGTTTTCGCCGGCACGCCAATTCCGCTCAGCGCCACACAACAACAACAACACAAACTTTGCCGAATTGAACATACTTTATATTATAAATTGGCGAAAATCGGGAAACTACCGAAGGGTGCATGGTCGGCACTCTTCGGAAAAGAGAGGCGAGAGCTCCCTGACGCGAGGCGAACATGGAGGGCTTACGTAAGCACTTGACACCTTAAACAATACCCGTTGCAAGTCTGTCTCTCTACTTGTCTGTGAATATATGTTGAAAGATCAATCAACAGTGGTTGTTCATGTCCTACACACAATATCTCTGGATTCATAGACTACTACATTAAGCCGATCGTCGCCAAACAAAACACATACGAGTTTCAACGAACCTTATAGCCTATGGAAAATAGAAATTGTCAAAGTTCCGAACAACACAAATTTCGTCACACTTGACGTTGTGTCTATGTACACATACACTATGCACGATGAAGCTATGAAACTTGTCGGCAAAGCCTTACATAAAATACAAAACGTTTACAAAATAAAAAAGCCACACACGAAGCATATGTTACCTATGCTAACACTCATACTCAAAGGGAACACATTAAACTTTGACAACAAATTATATCAACAACTCTGCAGATGTCTAATGGGCTCCCATTCATCCCAAGAAACATCCCACATTACATTCTACGGTCTAGAAATGAAAATCATCCAACAGTACGAGAGACACAAAGAGCTCTCTGGTACAGCTTTAGAGACGACATTTATGATCTATGGAACTTTTATGAACTGGTCGAATTCATTGCCAAAATCAATAAGTCACACCCGACATTCGAATTTTCATATGGAAGTTCGACACAAGAGGTGACATATCTTGATCTAGTCATTTTCAAGGGCCAGGGATATAACAGCAAACATTCTTGACACAAGAACACACACAAAAACAACAGATACTTTCCAATTCCTATAAAACGATTCATGTCACCCAACAGCCACGTGATGTCGTGAATATGTAATTTGATTGACAGTGGTCGACGACAGTGGTGTTGTCGGGTGGAAAACGTATATTTGAACAGACGATCGTTTGCCACGACGACCAAAAGGTGCTAAGCGCATCTTTCATTAAAGTAGTAAAGTAAACTATACATAACTAATAGACAGGGTGCAGGATCGTTTCAGGCTAGATCGACGGTTTGCACCCCGTGAAGTTCTGTGTGGGCGAAGGGCTGTCATGGCTCTCGTCCAATCAGAATTGTGCATGAATGCATGGCATAATATGATCCATATTTACGTACAATTGACCTTTTAAATAACACTAACCTATTATTGTCATAATCTATAGCAAGCCCTATTGGCCTACCAATAGAGCCATCGGAATTCCCATGCAATAGAATAGACCGTTCTTCACCAGCGAGGGTTGATCTTTCAATTTTGGTAATCCTTCCGACATCACTCCAATACATGTACCTGATCGGGATCAAAGGGAGTGCAGGTAAAGTGCAATCATGCTGATTAGAGTGATGGACCGAAACTTTGTGAAATTAACTATCGCCTTAACAACATTGGAAGGTTGTAAACTCAAGAAAGTATGCCCAGGCACCCGTTCTATGAAGCAGGATTGTACTCTTTCATCGTAATCATGATGAGAGAAACATATTCAAAAATTTGGGGATGACTTTCACGTCACCTCTAACTTATTGGGTATTTCAGTGGTTACAACACGACATGTACAGTATATTTACTTTCATCTTTAAAAAACATTATGCCACCAATTGTTATGATGCAAGCACTTCATCATATTTTTGTACTTTTGTCAATTACTTGAGCCTTTCAACGTCGTTTGCGGTCAGTACTGAAAGGCAATGCACAGGGCTTTCCTTTTTGCTATCTTGATATAAACGGTTGTTATGATATACTTAGATTTTGCTCGAAATAAACCGGAAGATTTGGTGCAATATTATGTTATTCTGGAGGTATATTTCCTTCTTCAATCTGAATAAGGGTTTCTAAAAAATATGGTTTGGTCAGCAGTTTGCTGCTATTTCTTCTTAAATGTTGGTACTCAAAAAAGCTTGTTTTTATCATCGCCTACCTATATTTAATTTCTCTTTTATGATCAATGTACAGCTAAAGACATATGCAAATGGAATGACACTAACCCGGTCAGTGGATTGCACGCAACGGCTGCAGGATGATCCAAATCATTTGTGACCAAAGATCTATAATGGGTTCCATCGAAATTGGAGACTTTAATCCATTTATACAATGCGTCTGTCCAGTAGATATTTTTTGCCATCCAGTCAACACATATGCCCTCGACCATTGCAGACGTACCTGTGTATATCGCATTCGGATCCCCAATATCCCACACACAACTTAATATTTGCGAATATATAGCATCACTAAAGAAGAGACGCGAATCTTCAAAATCGAAAGCAATAGACCTGAATTTCAAATGTTCATTTATAGTGATAACTTCATATTTAAGTTTATTACCAGCTACCAATTCGTCGTATAGCGATTGTCCGGTACCATTGTAGTAAGTGATGGTGGTAAAGTCATCAACTTCATCTGCAATTATTATTCCTGGGTAAATGTTGCCTTGGTTGACATCGTTTGCTTTCGTTCCTGTTCACAAATACAAATAAAGTCGAAAGCCTTTCATTTTCACGAAGAAAACACTTTAACTCAGAATTTTTTCAGAATGCACTTGCAATGGGTGTTTCTGGGATTATTGACACAAATTTCAATGAGGATGACAAACAATTTCTCAAGCATTTAAGATTCGCATGACGCTTTTGCAATCCTAGCTTGAGATACTTCACTGATCATTAAAATTGACTGTCAGAAATCAAACCAAATACAATCTTTTTGCCATATTGATTAACTATCTAAACGAAAATCAGATAAGTCCATATTTCCTTCCTTTGTTCGTATACAGATCACTAACATTCATTTTTTAATAACACCTTTGACGATCTTTACAAGTTGACCTTGTAATTTTTCCCTTAGTCTTACCGTTTAATTTAGAAACTCGAATTTCAACACTTTTTAATATTTCAAAAATACGGAATAAATGAANNNGTAACGGACATTCGAGCATGTTCAAAGTAACATATGATGGAGTATATATCAAAATTCATCGACGTTAATAAAGCGAGGTTCTTACCTTGTAATAACATGCAGTAAAACACAAGGGCAAACAATAAAGTACTTGCTGGCAGTTGTCCATGGCAGATATTACACGTCATTTTCACTGATCAAACTTATTCGGTTGATACACACTCGAGCAACAGCATGTACGTGGCTGTAACTGGCTTCAGCACAACTTAAATAGGTATAAAATGGAGAAGTAGTAATAAATTATTTATCTTTCTTCAGTTAATAGGAATTTTGCTACGGTTCGGTTTCATTTCCCACTCTCAAAAACGTACGCTTATTTGTTATTTGGTCTTATTTTTATTACTGCCTTAAAATATCATTTGAATGTAAAAAGGACCAGAGTTAAAAGAAAGTACGTCACTTCACCCCTTGAAGTAAAATTAAATATGTTCCGTTATGATTGGCTAAGACTACAGTAGGGAGTTAATTCCTTCATATTCTCTCTGTCAAAGTGTGACCCAAGATTCTGCTGATACAGTTGTATTCACAACTTTCAAAAAACTCGTCAGCATTAAAATCTTGGTTTAAGAAATGTGAAGTAGTGATTGCAGTGATTCGCGTATACGTATTTTATAACGAGAGTAATTAGCGCTGACAAGCTTTATTTAAACGACTGCGTATTTTTTACAAAACATGAATGTACCAGATAAACAACTGAGTGTTTTACACGTTTTATTGACATTTTAGTGAATTTCATCATTAGTTAGTTACTTTTAAAAGCCTACACTACCATCAATCCTATCAGAACGTTCACCTGTCGAAAATTTTCTGAAAACATAATTTTTTCGAAAATGTATACTCGACAACACTCTCCGATCGGTATTTAGAAGCCGTGAGCTTGTGTCCCCCACTTTTAGGGAGTATGGAGTGCTAGATAAATATTTGTTTATCATCTTGACCTGCCAATATATTTTATTGTATTAGTGACCGTAAAGGAGTCGCCGGTTACCATCGCAATTTATGGTGGTAACATAGTGCCTTCGGCCATGACAATATTCGAAGCCTTTCGACGCCTTTGACGCCTTAGGTGATGCGTTACATGCCCGGGTTTCGTGCAAAACATATTACCGTTCACGACTTACTCCCTGCTAGTTGAATGGTTTGTAGAAATTGTTGATTCCTGTTTTAATTGTAATGGTTCTTGTCTACAATTGGTAAATCACCGATTAATGTACATGTATACGTACTTTATGATAAGTGTCTAAATATGCTGTAAGCCTGTGACTTCGAGAAAAGTATTATTTCTTTGAGACTGTAACGAAAGGCTGTTACCTAAGTTAATCAAAGAAAGATTAGGTTAGTGGATGGATGAATGAATGAATATATGAAAATCACCAATTGATTTGTGTAATTTGGTATCTAGCATCAATGAAATTGGTCATTGCACAGTTTACGTTGTTTGAATAACGAAAAAGTCTCATAATGCTCAAATTCCGATGATTTTATAGCATAGACGAACCTGAAAACCCCATAGCAATCTATGTAGGACTGCGACACAACATTGACGTATTTCATAGTTCATTGATCATTTCGCAATACAGATCGACATCAATATATATGACGGTGTTGTTAGCATGATGGCTGGCCTTTGTCTAATTATCCAGGTGATAATTTAGGACGTTATTCAAGCTTCGACAACGAGACCCCAACGACGGCGATTGCAATGCTGTCTATGTGTCCATTTTAATCGTAGAGTGGGGATTTAGCCGAGCGGTTCTTTTTGTGGCCTCTCCGCTAGGCGACTGATGCCATATGTTGAGGGTTCGAACCCGATTGAAAACTAGCCGTATTTTCATCGTGTGCACTCTTCTGTTTAAGTGAGTTGGCATGGTACAGTCTCAAAGAGGGACTGCCCCGACCGAATAAACACCGCTTCGCTAGAAGAGATATCAAAATAAAATAATTGGGTTCCGCGCCGCGTTTTACAACCCTGTATGGCAACAGTTCACTTCCCAGGAAGGCATAACTAGTGTTTTGCTCCTGAAAGAAGTCTTATGTGTCATGTGATCCAGGAAGATGTTTTCACAATTCAGGTCAATTATGTAAGGGGTTCTAGGAATTATTTGAAGGTTTGCCCGACGATCTATCCGAAATGTAATTTTGAACGTTTTTGATATTTACTGATGTCAATGACGTTTACGGCTCTAATTATTAAATGATCATAAAATAGACTTAAAATAGAATTGTCAGGGATCAGCCTATGTAATCTTTTTTTGTCTTACCATTTAACTGCAAACAAGGTTATATCTACATTGAACTAAATTAGCGATTTCCGCAACAAATATGAGTATTGTGTTCAAAATTACCTGTGAAAACACAAATAAATTCTTTCCTAGACATAGAAAAAGGAATAGAAGTGAATCATGGAATAAAGTTTTGCGGACACCACAAGACATTTAGTCATTTCATGGATCAGATATATTCTATAGCTATAAAATTTCTGGCAACAGCCTCTGTATTGAAATATGTACTAAATTAAAGAAACTTGAAATGGAGAAGTGAATATGGCATAATTACCCGTTTTATTAGTTTGTCTAAGTAAACCTCAAAATAAAACTTACTGCTGGTAATAAAGCCGCGTCAGGAAGTCTGGTGATAGGCCGCATAGCACTTACGTGGCAAAGTTTCTGTTCATTAATACAGTAGGACTAAAGAGAGCGCCGATTAACTATTTTAATCTCGCCGTCTTAGATCCTCTGTTTCTTGCGCAACCAGATTAAATGCGTAACGTACATGTCGTAAATATATGTGAATTCACAAAGTTTTGTATTGTCATACGCGATAAAGTGATTTTTTAGTTACCCGCAATAAAAGGTCGCTTACTAACCTGTGTGGGTGTCAGAAACAAACCATATTTTAATATATAGTTCAATAAATACACCGAGCACCGGTGAAATTGTCAAGTTTGCTTCACAGAATCGGTATATTAGATTTACAGCTGTGTTTAATTCTACAACAAAATTGGCTTCCAGACCTTGTACGAGTTAAATCTAAAGTAAAGTTCAGATGAATTTACGTATATTGTGGTATCACCTGAAGCTTGCTAGTTAAATGTAAAATTTAAACAATTATTTAAATCGTTACCATGATAGAAAACCGAAATCGATAAACGTCTAGAAGGACTCTGTTCTGTTATCCATATCTGCATATTTTAAGCAGGGAATGACAAGGTTACTCGCATTCTTGCAACAGAACATAATTTGCAACAAAGATTGTTTTTGTATGTCAAGATTACTTCTATCTGTGTAAGTCAGATTTCAAGTACCCTTGGTCATTTATTTGTTTTTATGGTAGATATACGCCCTAGTTAGTTTCAAAAAATAGCATCGCACAAGTATTGGATGTAATAAACCGATTGTACATTTGATTTATTCTTATCAAATGCCTTTGCCACAAGTATGTTTGTCCTTGTTTTCCTTTATCAATGCTTAAACAATTCAGCGGTATTACAGATACTTTATAACATAAATCTTTTTGTACACAGACAAAGAAGGCAATGGAGAATCAATAGAGACTACTTTATTCACGTCGAATCAGAAAAATGCAAAACTTAGATTTTTTTATAAAATTGATTTGACCATGATGGTTGGACGGTTTTGTTTTAAATTAAATTGCAATTTAGATAATTCTCCTCATCAGGTTCAAAGACTTCCACAGATTGTTCATCACATTGACAAAAATGACAATTTTGAATGACCTTAATTAAAGTATGGTTTATGTTGCGCTGTTATTCCCCACGGTGATTGAAGCGGAAAAGGCGATCAGGAGGCATGTTACCATGGTTTGGAAATAGGGACCATTGCGAGTTTAGTTTGAAACACAATGTAAGAGTGTTAAAAATGAGAAGTTTGAATGGTTTTTAAGGAAAGCGTAGTTTGTTTTGCGCTGTTCTTTCGCTCCGTGATTGCAGCGGAAAGCCGATTAGTAGTGATGTTTAAATGGTTGAGAAACAGGAACTATTGCGAGTTTAGTTTGAAACTGAAGGAGTGTAATTTATGAGAGGTTCAGGTAACGCGTAATTCCGTTCGAGACCTAAAATTAACTCAATGCAGGGTGCGCTGACAACAGGCAAATGGGTCATAGGTTTGACAGGTACGAGCGGCGGTGGCAGGTTAGTGGCCATAAGCACGGAACTATTTAATTTCAGAGACGACTGGAGGTCATAATTAGGAGAAATGAAACTTTGGCGACACATAAATTGAGATATGCAAAACTGGATAGATTGAGATTCGAACCTAACTCTATCTCCGAATTTCTTGCCATGAAGGCATGGGTTGGCATATGGATCAATTTTTACTCCATAATGCATGTCATTGTGTCTCAAGCCAGGTGCCGCCAACGAAGCTTTTCTTGAAGAAAGGTGTTCGTGTGCAGTTTTTCAGCTGGTGGGCAAATTTCAAAACTGACGGGGCGAAAAAGTCGACATATACATTGGGTAGGGAAAGATTTTTGTTTTTACAGTTGGCAGGGAGAACATTTCTGGCAGTGGGTACCGGGAAATAGTTAGCCGGAAGAGAATGCCATGGTTGATAAAAAACTTCAGGAATGATAAAGCGCCTAACTTGGAATTGGACAATGTCAAAAGGTTGAAATGATAAGATTTTGCTGGTTAAGTATTGCGTTGATCTTTGTTGCCACTCACACACGTATGCGTCTGGATGATCGTATAAATAGTTGCGTAAATGAAATGTACACATGGAAATGTGCACATCTAGTGGGCAATGTGGAATTTCAGTGGTGGGAAGAGGGTAGTGGGGAGCTTGAACTGTTGTTGGGAGCGGCAAGCAAGCAGACCGTAGATACTGGAAGGCTGTTGGCATCATAATTCAGTGGTAGGGCATATTTCCTCATATGCCAGGTCTACTTTTCCCCCGAGTTTTCAGGTCGTCAAAATATGTTAAATAATAATACCAGCCTTCGAAGCATGTCTTGTGAGGATTTTGTAAAAGTGACGAAATTGTCAGTAATGATCATGTGTAATATTTTTTAATTTTTTTTTGATGTTCTCTTTGAATTTAGGTAGACAACGACTAAAAGCAGGTTTTGAATCAGAATAAGAAGTACTCGCTATGATTTCCAAAGGGAACGAAATGTTGCCTCACTCCATATGTTATCCGACACCTCTATGAAAAATTTCTTTAAGCTTATTGTACCAAAGAAAATTATAAGATTGAATTCCATGTGGTATGGGGGTTCCAGTATGGTTGTCACTGAAAGAAATTCAATTTACGAGAAAACTACACTAATTTCGTACGATTCCTAGAAACAATGAAGCAAACTCGAATCAGTCCACCGATACTTGACTTCACGAGTAAGCAGGGGCACACATACATTAAAGGCCCGTAAGCTGCAACTCTGGGAAATTTGTCCACCCTCAAGGTACCTCCAATTTCCCCAGATATTCATTGCAATCTGCAAATTGAACTATATAGTCATTAACTATGTCTCAACAAACGTTTTTTCGTGGCAGAATACGCAAGAAATTGAACACATTTTTGTCCATTTTAAATTTCCCGCCATTTTTAAAATCTTCGCTTGCCATGTCATGTGAAAAACGGAGAATTTTGTGTCAAAGTGGATTGATCCCTTTCCCGTCCTTTCAGTTGGTTGCGCCATGTTGTATTTGTAAAGATTCAAATGTGTACATACACCATTTAGGCTTTTTATCATGTAGCTCTATGGAGGCGGCCATATTTGGGTGCGGCACCCGTTTATTATTTGTCGTACTGAAACTTCCCCATGCAGTCCCACTCGGTGAATACTTATACTTGAGTAAACATCTTTGAGTAAGAACATTTCTATGCACTAATTTTAATCTAAGTATAAAATCATGAAAATAATGCCAAAAGTTGCAGCTCGTGTGCCTTTAAACAGACGTATGCGGAATTCGTGAAACTAGACTCTCTATTATTGAGGCCAAGTCAAGTAATTTTGCACGTAAAATTTACTGAGAAATATTTCCACAAAGAGGACAGAAAATGTCGATCACAGTGATTATTTTTCCATATTTTATTTTTTATTTTTGGAAATGCTAAAATCTATGCACCTTGCAGACACTATCTGTTGTGTCATTTTTGCCTACTTAATATAAAGAAATTAAGTCGGTGCTGAGACACGTCGGTTCCAGCATTTAATGTAATTTAATTGAATTTAGGAAGATCAACTGCAGCACCGATTTACTATTTTAATATCCACGTCTTAGATCCCGAGCCTCTTACGCAACCAGATCAAATACGGAGCGTACTTGTCGTTATTATGTGAATTCGCCAAGTTCTATATGCCATCAAGACTTAAAATAATAATATTATAATAATAATATTGGGTTCTTATATAGCGCACATATCCACAAGTACATGTGATCAAGGCGCTTTTACAATTATTATTATTACCCCTGGTCACTGGACCTTATATGATACAACTCAACTCCCTGGGGAGCAAACAACAGCTCACATGTGCAGCCAATAAGCGCAGCAGAGCTAAACGCACACATAACAACCTCTGTCCTACCAGGTACCCATCACTTCTGGGTGGGGAAAAGCAATGAGGAATAAAGTGCCTTGCTCAAGGGCACAACACCACAGCCATGCCGGGGCTCGAACTCGCCATCCTTTGATCGTGAGTCCGCTGCTCTAGCCACTGGCCCACGATGCCTCCTCTTATGCTTTTTATAGTGTGGTATGTTACAATATGGATAACCCTGCAACGGTACGGGACACGATATGATAAATCCACGATAAAAGATATCTTACTAACCTGTGTGGGTGTCAGAAACAAACCGTACTTTAATATATGAGTACAATAAATGCACCGAGCACATGTATAAATGTCAAGTCTTCGTCACAGAAACGCTATAATATTAGATTTACGACAGTATATAATTCTACAACAAAATTGGCACACAGGCCTTGTACTAGTTAAATCTAAAGAAAAATTCGGATAAATTTACGTATATTTTGGTAACACCTGATGCTTGTTAGTTAAATGTAAACTTTACTTGCTCCAATGAAAAGCAAAATACAATCTTAACCTTACCACGATAGAAAACACAAATCGGTAAACGGCTAGCACGACTCATTCCTGTTATCCATATCTATTATGAATATTTTAAGCAAAGTAAATGACAGGGCTACTCGGATATTTGCAGCAGAACATAATTTGTAGGTAAGGGTCTTTTTTCTGTGTCAAGATTACTTTTATCTGACTTGTGTCAGATTTCAAGTACCAATAGCCATTTTATTCGTACTGCTTATGGTAGATGTACGCCCTCGTTAGTTTCAAGAATAGCATTGCACAAGTATTGGATGTAATAAACCGACTGTGCAAATTTGATTAATTCTTATCAATATGCCTTAGGCATAAATATGCTAACTTGGCCCTTTTTAACTATGCCTAAACAAATCAGCGGTATTACAGATACTTTGGGAAATCGCTTTTTTGTGTACACAGACAAAGAAAGGAATGGAGAACCGATAGAGACCACTTTATTTATATCTAATCAGAAAAATGCGAAACTTAGATTTAATTGATTTGACCATGATGGTTGAAATGTTCCGACTTAAGATAAATTGTAATTTAGACAATTTTCCTTATCAGATTAACACACTTCCTCAGAGTGTTAAAAATGAGAAGTTTGAATGGTTTTAAGGAAAGCGTAGTTTGTTTTGCGCTGTTCTTTCGCTCCGTGATTGCACCGGAAATCCGATTAGTAGTGATGTTTAAATGGTTGAGAAACAGGAACTATTGCGAGTTTAGTTTGAAACTGAAGGAGTGTAAAAATACTATGAGAGGTTCAGTTAACGCGTAATTTCGTTCGAGAGTTAATAAACTCAATGCGGGGTGCCTGACAACAGGCAAATTAGTGACCGGTTTGACATGTACCTGTGGTGGCAGGATAGTGGCCATGAGCACGGAACTATTTAATTTAAGAGACGACTGCTAGTCATCATTTAGAGAAATGAAACTCTAGCGACACAGAAATTGAGATATGCAAAACAGGAAAAATGGAGATTTGAACCTAACTCTTCCTCGTTATTTCTTGCCAAGAAGGCGTGGGTTGGCATGTGGATCATTTTTTGTTTGTGCGCAGCTTTTCAGCGGATGGGTAAATTTTAAAAGCTAATCAGAGGGCGGGGAGAAAAAGTCAACATCTACATAAGGGAGGAGAACAATTATGTTTTTACGGTTGGCAGGGAGAAAATTTCTGGCAGTGGGGACCGGAAATGAGGTATCTGGAGAGGAACGCCGGGGTTGATAAAATACTTCAGGGAGGATTAAGTGCCTAACTTAGAGGGGAACAATGTCAAAAGGTTGAAATGATAAGGTTTTGCTTTTTCAGTTTTGCGTTGATCTTTGTTGCCACTCACGCACGTCTGGATGATCGGATAAATAGTTGCGTAAATGAAATGTACACGTTGAAATGTGCAAATAGGGAGCGGGAAGCGGGAAGACCTTGGATACTGGAAGGCAGTGGGTATCATAGTTGAATGGAAGGGTATATTTTTCCGCATATACCAGTGGGAAGGCTGTTACGGACAGCTCATCAACTTTCCAAATAAAAATTAGGTCGTCAAAATATGCTAAATAATTATAACAGCCTTCGAAACATGTTTTGGAGCATTTTATAAAAGTGACGACATTTAGCGGCACCTGTCAAGCATTAGAATGGTCAAGAAGGTGATAATGTTTGTCTGGGAGACGCTGTACGGTTATTAGCCTCGCTCACAGCCCCTCAATAGTTAAGCACCATGGCTTATGTGTAATAGCTCAGCATAACCGGCTGTGAGACAGTCTTTATAGGATTATATGACAAAGCTAACCAGAGAGCAAATGCTTCTTACTCAAGTACTCTGCATATTCGTATACACCTTGCGGTGTATTCTGCGGTTAACCTCGCACGGGTGGTTTGCGAGTGCGGGTCCATAAGAGTACATCGCTGGTCCAAGGAGAACAGGTCTCGCCCAAACTCTTCGCTGCAATCACAGTGCAAAAGAACAGTGCAAAACAAACCTTACTTCTCATTAAAAACTCACTAACAATTTACAGGTTTTTCAAGACGCTTTATTTCTTGCAAACAAATGTAAGTATAAGCTGCAAAGAACAGATGCATTATTCTTTTTCGTATGAGATATAGCCCATTGAAACTGGTGATGTATATATATATATATATATATATATATATATATATATATATATATATATATATATATTCAAAACATTGCATACATATTATATGCAAATTTCAATTTGAAATGGGTATGTAAACTTTTCACGACCAACAACAGAAGAAATTAATGGTCTACTAGAAAATGAGAATATGAAATTCGCAGTGTATGTCAGAATAGTACCGACTACTGTTATTGCTGATAATAGTTTGCTGAGGTAAGCTTACTAAGGGAGGCACTCAAATTGCTGTTATTGCCTTTAGAGTATGAAAGTGCTTCTAAGCTGATGGAAAAAGAGTATGTGAGAGTTTATTAATTATAACTGAAAAGAGCTGTCTCTTTGCACAATTGTCAGATTCACCGAAAAATCAGACTTCTTCTGTGGCTGTCCGTATAAAAACATATTTGTTAATAATGTGAAACCAAAACAGGTTTAATAATCATTTTTATTTATTCAAGATATGTAATTCATAGGTTGAAAGGAACAAGAGGGTAAGTGTTCCGTGCCAACACACATGGATCGAAAGTTAGTATGTTCGGCAAAGCACCAAATTACCATCGTGAGTCAGAGCCCGGAGTGCTATAACTCATCGTGACAGAAACACGTGCCATATTCAGTGCAGCATCTCCGTGTCTACCATAGAATGTCCTGAGTGATCTGACCTGTTTCACCAGCTCCAATGCTGATAAGCAAACACACAATCTTTTCTCATTCACACTATTGTGATATCAGTGTAAGCTAATAAAAAACTCCTTTAGTCAGTGTTGCCTTACCAGCAGTTGTTTATTCTCATTTCTATTATTTTTTGCCATTTAATATTCAAGTAAAAACTAATGAAATTGTATCATATAAATTTAGTATATCGAAAACTAAATTGCTTTGATTTAACATCAATATCAACAGATATTAACAAAAGAGTCGGGTGTTTTAACAATAAAAATACCACAAAATGCAGTTATTGGAGTAAAGGGTATGATAACAACAATCTAAAGGCGACTACGAACTTAGTATAGAACCTAGCCGATTTCATAATCAATATCTTGGTAAAAGTAGATTGAAATACTTCAATATAACTTTTCATTTTGTGAAAAAAATAGTTCCATGTGACTAAATATATAAATGGAAAACTCGACAAAAAGGAAGAAAACATGTTAGATTTAGTTTCTAAGCAGGGGTAAAGGCAGTGACCAAACTCTATGGAAAAGAAAGAAAATTAATTAGCTGCGTAAGACTTTTTTGTATTACATGGTCTACTCGAGAGTATTGAAGATGTCTCGATTATGTGATAGCTAAAAAAGCACCAAACCACATCAAAGAAAATTAGCGCAAATGTAAAAAAGTACACTGAAATTTAAATTCACTCGGCCTTGATGTTCAACGACAAATTCTGCAGGAAAAGTCGATTGCAATATAGTGATAATTCCCTTTCTTCACATCTGAATATTGAATACTCTTGGATAATAGTATTATAACCGATAACTGTAAAATTTTCTGAAAAGACCCTTTAAGGCTTGGTTCGTTCGTATGAACTTTCTGAACGAGGACTACCAAAGGCTGTGGCTTGACTTAAATGCAGTCTCGCCGACAGTACTGTCCGACATAGCGATACCTAAGCAATATTTGATATAAGAATTAAATTTGAGACCTTAGTAAAATTCGTGCTTTTCATCAAATGTGGTCGAAGTAGATAAAACTTTAGTCTTGCTACGTTTATCTAAATTAGTGATAAACAAGGCAGTAGTTCAGTACTTATATTTTGCCTTGATATCGTTCACTTGGTTAAAGGAAGGATAAAAGAAAGAATTAAGATATTACAGTGTCATTAATCCTCAAACATTGTGTCGCAAGGAGCTCAAATCCTTAAACGGCAACATAAAATATGTGTGTATATCTAATCAGAGTTAATTTTATGAATAACTATTCTTGACAATTCTATATAGTTCACAAACTTATAAACATTTTAGCAGATAACTCTCTTGTCACATTCGTTTTTACTGTAGACTATCAAACATATCAGAAGAATTTAATGTGACGCAAATAACATAATCTGACCAGATTGTACTGTCTTCCTGACTATACCAGATATTTTTCGTGAACAAAACCATGCTTATTGGCAAAAATGGGTTGCTTCGTCAAAGTCATCAACGGGAAAATTTCACTACGTAATTTCAGGAAATGTCACCTAATATAGACAATGCCGTGTTATTGAAGAACTTGCAATCCTCCCAAATTCTGAAGTGTTGTCTGTTAAACAGGAGAGTTTTGGTATTCTCAAGGCATCGCTTTGACCGTATGATAGATTTGAAAAATAATGATGAGCACTTTAGTGACATATGCAAAGAGAGGTCAAATAGTTGTACAAGGAACACATTTTGAAACATCTGCGTTCTCCGACAAAAAAAACGTACCATTTTTTTCAATTTATTTTTGACTCAAGTTTAGTCGCTATATTTTCACAGCCATCATATGCTAGATTCAATGACAATTCGCGCCTGAAGCATTGCAAAATCATGGGTTTCTGAGACCAAAGACGGCACGTCTGATTAGTAGCGTGGCTCTTTTTACATTTGTATAGATTTATGATAATCCGGCTTTTATAGGGGACGTTCCTGTTTAAGGATAGGTTTTCATGGTCTCTGCAGACTGGGATGTGTGAGCGGATGAAGCAATAACGTAATCGGAAAAATAAAAATCCGTTTCGTGACTCATTTTACCGTTGAATTGTCAGTTTAGATTTCTCTTTTAATATTTTGTTCTCGATTTCCTTATATGGGTTTGATGTAATCTTCTGAAACCGAGCCTTCAAGTGCATAGTAGTCTGACTTTGTCAGGTGTTCATAGTCATGAATAGAATCGCTATCGCTGTCATTCAAGCCTGTGTTCTCTACACCGACGTGAACTTTGTTAGTCGGATGAACGTTATGCTTTTCATTAGATGGTTCGAGCGTGTAGACTTGGCTCGGGTCAGTCGATGGGGTACACACCTGAAGAACATCCGAGCTCAATCTTTCTTCTTTCGTTAGCTTGACGCCATCAATTTTCTGCTGCTCTGGTGGTGCTAACGGCGGTGCGGACGGACGGACCGACAGTTTGTTCATATCCGGTTTGCCAACAACTACAACATTATTGGGTTGAGTGCTAGTATCTGAGCCTCCGCGCTTTTTGAGGGTCTTTCTGGAAAGAAAATAGCAAATCAAATACTAAAGATTACCGGGTCTTGTAAAACGATTTTTATTCAAAGGTAAGCGTCCGTTTCTAGAAACTAAGGGGAACATTATCCGCATTGCCTTGAATGTCTGGCGTAATTTGCAAATTACCTTCATTATCTGTTCTCTTATTCACATCATGACAGTCTATGTGTTGCAAACTGAAACATACGAGGATTTTAAAAGCGACCGATTTCTTATTGAAGAGGGGTTTATTAATTGGGCATGATCAAGCAAGACGGATGCAATGTTGTGTTGCATGCCTCTTGAACCTTTACAATCGAAATAACCGAATGCGATGGTGAAAAGCAAAACAAATCTCGCATCAACAGCAAAAAGCTTCTTAGACGTTTGTCAAAGAAGCGAGGGCAAATATAATTGCGGTTCAATGGCTGAATCGAAATACAAAGACGAGGAATGATGCGAGCGACCTTGTTGCCGATGAGCATGGCTGCTAGTGTTTGCTGAGAATCGCGACAAAATTTAAATAAAGCATGTGCCTGTGGACAAATGTCAGTTTCTTTTGACAAATATTTCTCTATTTTTGTATCATTCTGCATCCCCTTGCAGGAAGAGTGAACTATCTTCGGACTTGCATTCTGTTAAGTAACAGAAATGAGAATGCTGATTGTGGTGTAGCATTCCTACAGCGTAATGGATTGTGTACCGAGAAATTGCGCAAATTTATAACTTCTAACGCAAAATGATAAAGTAGTACTTATAACGGTACCATTTATGAAGTATCCCAAAGCCACTTAATATTGAATTTCAAATCTGTAAGAATATGGTATCGAAGGAAATAATGATTTGACCAAAACTGAAAACAAGACCCGGAATTTGTTAATTTGAAATTTTCAAAATGTTAATGAAGTCAATAAAGTTGGCCGACTTAGATTTACACACCAAATTTGATTGCTATCTGACAGAAGTTTTCAGGAAAAAAGTATTGAAAAGATTTCAAGCAAAATTAGAGGAAAATTCTTTGAAAATCTAATATGTAAACTTTTGGTAAGTTTATCAAAACTCAGTAAGGGTATATCTAAGAAACTGCATATTGAATTTCAAAGGTGTCAGACTTGTAGTACAAAGAACAGAACAACAAAGAATGAGAGAATTAGCCCGAACATTTGCATACGCAAACTCCGTCTTCATTCAAACAAAATTCAATGATATCATCCCCAGAAACTTTCAAACAAAATTTGAATGCTACCGGACAACTTTTTTGGAGAAATAGATTTATGAAAAATCGACTACTATAGGAAAAATTAATCCTCAAAAACTACAAAATCGTAGATTTCATCATAATTTGATAAAATTTCAGAAGTTATCTCATGAAGTAAGCGTGTAAACCAAATACTGTATCTATGCTGTCTGATCAGAAGTTTAGAATATATTGATGATCGACAATCGACAACGGGTGATGACGGGTGGTTGACAGACAGTCATCCACAACTGACGCTTCAGAGTCAATAAAAAGTTACTCTACTCATTTGAATCGCTAGTGTTGATCGTAAGTTATTATGCTAGTCCAGGGGCAAGAATAAATGAAACCCTTGTTTGAAACTTTAGCGACGATGTTTATTTAAAGCGGTCACCATGTGAAATCTAAAATGCGGGTTGTTTTCTATTCGAACACCGGAGTCTGTAGGAGGTATTGCATGTTAAAACAACATGCACTGGGATTCATAGTAATACGCTTTAGCGTCATGTCCTATGATATGAGGGTGAAGTACAGGACCATGTCTGTCTGTAATGAGTATGAATACAGCTATGATACTTTTGTAATGAATAAGAAGCTCATTAAATTGCCTGATCAATTACAATACTTAATGCCGCTGTAGATTCACAGATGTAGTTTTTTGTGTCATTTACCGAACACATTACAGGCTACTCATCGCAGAGTTTGTTAACGCGCAATATTCCTGTACCTTTTTAGTTCTAGGAATTATGTAATGAGAAAATCCAAATGCTATACATGTCATGAGAACAGTTCTCTTATCGTGTATATTGTCTCTGTCTTCAAAATCCATGTCCAAAATGATGTCGAAAACAGCGTCATAAAGTTTACATTTTAGAAAAGTTACTTAGAGATGGATGAAAAGACAAGTACTTTAAGCCTGTTAAGTGAGGATATAAGTTCAACTTTACCAGTCGGCATGGTTCACGGACGCCATGTCAGAGTAAATATTTGCATAAGATTTCAGCTTAGTATTTTGGAAAATTCTCTAAGTCGTTCTAAATGTCGCATGTCCCATGACCCACGGGTGAAACGAAATGCCTATCCCTAAAAATTATTTCATGAAAAGCATAGCTTTCTCCAAATATAGAAGCTCCCCCGAGCTCTTATTTAAGCTTACTTCGACGTTATATCTATATACCTAAGTAGAGTAAAGAGGAAATTTCTCAAAAAAATACATTCACACCAATAAATATTGCTTGTACAAAGTAATAAGGTTAAATGAGTTCAATACAAAAGCACATAGAACTATCACCATCATTATTGCTACATGTTTCATCACCCTGGTCTGTAATCTATATTCGAGACACTGTTTGTTCATTTCGTTTGCACATGCAAATCTAATGACTTCAACTGCTGGTTTGTGTCGGCACCTGTGTTGTCATCATGTAAAACGAAAATTGCTTTTTCCGAGTTTAAACTAAATGACGTGGTCATGATGTTCTCCCTCAAGTTGTCAAGATAACTTATCACATTTTATACCTTGTTTAAATAAAATGTTGATACCAAATTACTTCACATTAATCGTAAATTTTAGTATATATGAGAGGGAATTTACAGAAAGAAGATTACCCTTTATGTAAATCGAATTGCGCTATGTAGTTTGCCTGTATCACGGATTCATTTTACTTAAATAGCTGATAACTTCTAATTGCCCACTTGGCAAGCAAGCTACATTTTCCAAGATGCATATGGGCTCCTAACAAGTAGTCGTTTTGAAAATTCTCGGGGACGCTGTTTCACTTATGCTTACAAGTAGTGTCAACAAATTTAACACTGGCAGCGCCATTCACATCACTATTGTTTTACTCTGTTTGGTCGAACCATTACCTCCTGATGAAGATAACTGACAGCGCCACCACAGTGATAAGTATTAAAACGACAGCAATCACAGTCACTACAATTATAGCGGTGTTATCCCCAGCCTCTTGCTCTCCTGACAAAAATAGAATAAAGAAGAAAGTACATACATGGCGTTAAGGGTTTTTATGTGGTAATCATTGTTTCCGCGAATGACTACATGCGTCTGTAGACGTCCTCGCTTAATTTGTGCCTTCTTTCAATGCATATCTAATTTGCAATGTAATGTGATGTTTAAATATATAATTGCATCTTCAATTTTCCGACGTCACTTTGTTGTCTTATTCTGATAGCATTGCTTCAAAATTGTCATTTTCTTGAGACTGTGGTTGATTTGAAATTATACATCCTTGAAAAAATACCAATTACGATAATTCGACGGGAAAGTACTTTAAAATGCTTCTTAGTTCTTTATGTACTCGTTGGACTGTTGATTTTACCATACCAGTTTTGCAAGCACTGTTTGTCGTCTTTACCTTTACAGCTTAGCTGAGAACAAAGACACTCTGCTCCATATTTGGTGTTAATACAGATTTCATCACAACCATTAAAATCATCGCAAGGACCTGTTCATGTAATGTATGTTGACATAGATTGTTTTAGTATGTAACTGCTACGTTACTTTATCACAACCAAAATGACTATAACTGTGATCAATGAGGTGCAACTGCTTTTATTAAACCATCGTGAAATTCAACACAGCTAAATCTTCAGATGGGAAAATAATATACAGAATCGCTCACTGGAAGAATAAACAAATATTTCCATGCAAATTCTGAAGCATGAAATGTTTTGGAGTAACGGTGAATTTCTCTTTTGTAACCACAATTTTGTCGATCGTATTGTACTTGCAGTTGTCAGAGGTACCCTCCAGCTTTGCTAATGAAAAAACAATTTGATCTTATTTTATACTCAAGCTTTGATAATGAAAGTACATCATTTTTCTCCTCTGCAGAAATCGTTTTAAAATTGTATCAAGATTATGTTTGAAATATTTGGAAAAAGATAGTAAACACATAAATTCTTACCTTCTGTTGTCGGTTGCAAGCTCTCGTGAAAGAATATCATCGCCTCAATTTTGCTCGGAAGATTAAAAATTTTAATCAGGCTTTTATCATACATATCAAATACACTTAGGGAATTGTCTGCCGTTGAAACGTACAGCAAATCCTGCATGAGGGAGTAGATAGGAGTAAACTGTAATCAATTGTAATACATTAGCCGACCAAGCGCAGAACGTGTCGAATATAAGCAAATATAAAATTAGGGCATACTAGGGACAAATAGAAACATTCAGCCAGGAATATGGTAAAATTATTTGATCAAATTGGAAACTTTATTTAACTTGATTTAAAGAATATTCGACAAAAGTTTACGGAAAAAGTAACGTTAAACTGAAAACAGATATAACAGAAAATTCACCATTATTTGAATGAATTTGCAAGAAGTTGCTACGATGCGACAAAACACATTTCAACGCCATTAATCTGATACAACTGTTCAAATAGAGATTAAAGAAAATGAAAATATGTCTAAAATTAACAAATTTAAATTGTACACTAATATTAAACAATTGAAATGAGATAACCATTCAAAAAGTCATAAAGTTTAACAGATAATTGTCTAAAAGTATTTTAAAAAAACGTGTTTGACAAGAGAAAGACGGTCAAATCCTTAAATATGCAAATTGCATAACCATCCAAACAAACCCGAATGAGCTCGTCCCTGAGAGCCGTATAAGAAATGTTTTAGCTTTAGGAAAAATGTTATAAGAAGAACTTTTTGCGGAAAAATCTGGAAATATGACCAACAAAATATAAATAAATTTTCTGACAAGCAGAAATCAGCTTAGTAAAGCTACTATTCCTAGGACCGTAATATCAAAGCGGACAGCTATTACACCAGGAATAAGTGGGCTAAGATATTGCTATATTTATATTCAATCAACATTTGAACAGAACAGTTAGATGTATTCTCTCTTTGTCATTGCAATCCAACATGGATTGCTATCGGAACAACCCTTTTTTAAAAAAGCTTCAGCAAAGCAGGATTTATTTTAAAAAATGTGCATACAAATTTTCTTCAGATTTATCAATATGGAAAGGTCATGCCCGGGAAGCTTATTCAAAATTGAAAATTCTCAGTTTTGAGATTTTCCTAATGAAAATTTTACAAGCCTACACTTTTTACAAAACTGCTAATAGTCATCCCTTGAAACGTACTTAGCATATAAGAGTAGATGTTTCACAAAACAGCTGAATAAAATTAATCAAACAATCTTAATTTTTTTCGTAAATCTATGGCTACTTTATGAAAATGTAAATAAGTTTATCGTTTGAACGCTTCGTATTGGTGTTAGGTATTCAAGCAAAACTGAGAGAATAAGGTCCAAAACACGCAAACACTGGGACAAAGGTTTAATTTCAAGCAGCTTAAAAGAAGATGAGAAAAGTTGATGGACGATAGCGTAGTTACAACGGAATGGCACTAAATAAGATTTTTCTTTCAGTTGCTCGGTGTAAAGCCAAATGTAAACAAATGATTGTTAAAGCTATTTAATATCGACCAACCTGAAATATTGCAATGCCGGTGAAGTAGAAGAGCTCAACTGTCAAATCTGAGAAATCATAAAATATCTCTTGACTTCGACCATCAAGGTCTGCAGATTCAATTAGACGAGTTCCACCGTCAGCCCAGTAAAGTCTGGTGATAAACAAATATTTTGTATTGTATAGCAAGTCGTCTACAGCATTAAGTTTCCGACAAAAATAGCACACGGCAATTATGTGAACAATAGTAGCAAAATACAAAACTTAGCAAACATTATACCTGTCAGTTCGGAAATCTATCACTAAATGCGTTGGTGATTCTATCATTGTGTTCACAATAACTCGACGTTCTCCTCTTCCAGTCAGATCTGACCTTTCGATTCTTGGATTGGGTCCAGTATCGGTCCAGAATAGATACCTAGTGAAACACAGAAAACAATATAAATTGGACGATCCTATGAATGTTATTGCAACATTCTTGAGTGATAAAAATTCCTTACAAATTGTCCTATGGCTTGTAATTAATAGAACACGGGAAAGACTGTATTTTGATTGCATTGAGACGAAAGGTAAATAAAACTGAAATTCCTCCCCATGCAGGAGCTTCCTTTTCCGTAAAAATCTCCATGTCGTAAATAAATTACAGATATTAATTCTTCAACTTACGCGCGCGCGAACATACATATTTCGACAGTAAACAATATTAAAATATGACAGTAGCATGGAATTAGAGTCAATGTGTATTTGCTTAATGACTTGGTATTTGATGTGTCAAGGTACATTTATTTCCGGAGTAGCGAGTTACTCTGACATAATATGCAACCCCTTCTAATCAGGAAAACTGCAAATAACTAATGATGATAAATGTCGCTACGTAAAAAGTCAACGTTTTTTGTGATCAGTTCCTTGTTTACTTGGTAAATACAAACATATTATGTCTCCAAATTTATCAAAAGAAATATTTGCTTACTCTTTCGGAGCATGGACGGCAAGGGCAGTAGGATTGCTGAGGTTATTGTCAATTAATGTTGTTAAAAAGGCACCATCAAGAGTGATAATTAAGATTTCTGACTTTGTTGCATCGGCAATGTAGAGATTTGATCCGACCCAGTCAACAGCTATACCTGTAATGAAACGCATCAGACACAATCAAATTGTTAAGATTTCATTTATTGATAAACATTCTGAATTATTTATGGGAATGAATTTTGAGATAGCAATGAGTAGCAGACACACAACAAACTTATACCGAAAATCTGTTCTTTTTTCGTCGTCGAAATAACTTTCGACAGTCAACGTGAATGAATCAGTTAGAACTACACACCTTAGCAACAACAATCGGACCGTAAACTTTGTAGAACCCCTATTATCATGGATAAAGTGTTCGAAATGCTCATAATGCTGCCTTGAGAAGTTATGAATTTGACCTCATTAACTAGTTTATCTATTGAATATGTGCCATACTAATCAATTATATTTAGATTATTAATCTGTAGTCGAGATGATAAAGAAATATCGTAAATCGGCTAAACAGACTTTCTGACGGCGTTGACATTAAATGGCCCATTTCTTAGAATAATGACAAACAGGATTACTAATCGCTTGTCAGTTTTGAGCAATTAGGAATCTGTAGATGCGGGGAAATATTTGAAATTTTGACTGCCAATATTTGTGTATGAGTTGATACTTTTTTGAGACATCTAAATCGATATGAGCAATTAAATTTTACTGTACTCTTTCCTGTACTCTGTTAGAGGATTATTAATAATAATAATGATAATAACAATAATACTTTTCTGCATAATCATTAACCAGACGTACAGCAACATTGCTTATTTCTACCATTTGTTTTTCTTATATCTTCCAGCAAATTCAACATTAACTTTATCTTTTGTTTACCCAGTCTAGATATTTTTGGCCCAAGCATAAAAACATTGTACAGCCCTTGAAATTTATTTCTGTAACATAATAGTAATGTGAGGCTTGCTCCACTGATAGCTGTGCTTATGTGAATTTGTTTTGCTTTACCGAACAAAAGACTCTGTAATAAGTGTCAACATTTTAAACGTTTTAAACAGTAACCTCATCATCCCATTGATTGCACTCTAGGTTCAACACGTAATGTTGGCAGAGCGCCTGTCATGTGCCTTACACTGCCACATGAGGGCATTGTGTGGTCAGGTTTCTTATTTCTGAAATTGTTATGACAAAATGCAATATAGACGCATGGAGAATCTTTATGCAACAAAGGTGTTCATAAATATATTGGAAGTAGAATTTTTCAGCCTGTGTTATATCACCTGACTCTTCAACAAAACAGTCCCTTGATCGTTGATAAGGGGCAATATTATTATGAACTAGAGCGAGTTATATATCAACAGTGCGGATGACATTGAATTATGTAATCAATAACTTTTTGCTAAAAAACATTTCGCTGATGTTAAAGTCAAATATCTGTTTCTTATATTTTGAGGCAATTTTAAGCTCCATATGATCAGTTATCTTCACCTTCGCACGTCAAAGGATGCCACAGGAGAATCTTGTGAGGAGAAACGTCAAAGTAATCCAGAACTGTTACAAGTTCAACGGTACATCATAAGTTCAGTAACCAAAGTAAAATGTTGCAATATTATAAGTTTAAGCGCTGAATGCTTTCATACCTTGGTAAGTATTATATTATGGCTTTGTCAATACGAATGGAAATTGTGACGTCATTCAAGATTATTACTTATGGTCAATGTTTAATTTTTAAGTATTATATAGTGTTTACCTACAATAAAGGATTCAAAAGCGCTTTACAACAAACAATAACAAATATGTAATGAATAAGGATGCCATACGAACACTATTTAAAAAAAGATGTCATAAAACACAATGTAAATGGCTAATCAGTGCAGTTAATGACTTTTTAAAGAGACACATTTTTTAAATGGACTTGAAAGGTTAATTTTCTCTTATAAAATTTAATTCAACTTGGAGTGAGTCTATAACTTTGGACCACAGACTGCAAAAGGTTGATCATCAAACACATTGAAAGAACTTGTTAAAAGCAGATTCACGCCGGATTTATCCGAATATTATACCTATATACCCTGATCCTTTCTACCAGGTCACAAATATACTGCAGTGCCATACCATAATTGAAGACCTGAAGAATAATTTTGAAATTTACCCCGGCCAAATTAACTGGAAGCCAGTGTAGATGAATCAGTGAGTCGGTCACACAATCAAACTTTCTTCGGAGCATACCACTCTAGCTGCATCATTCCAAACACTATTAAAATTTATTAAATAAAGATGATTGGCATACCTTATAAGATTGAATTGGAGTTGTGAAGCTGAGAGCTAATGTGAGCATGAACAAGAATTTCAGTAGTGTAATGATTCATACATTAACGCATTCGTCGGAGGTTGTCCAGTATGTTGACAATGTTGTTGACAATGTGTTGACAATGTGTTCCATAGACGAGCTTTAATCAAGATAATCCCATTTGTTACGAACCTTATCAATAATTTTGATACTGTCATTTTCAATTCGAACGTGGTCACAAGTTAATTTGGCAAGCTGTTGTTTGTTATCAAAATCACATTTTCTGGTTTTTTTTCAATCATAAGGTTTTAACCTTTGTTCCAATATCCATACAGGTAATGCAGTGAGACAAGCGTAATTACACGCGACAAATCTCTTATATGTTGAATGATTGCCGACACGAACGCACTGTATGATTGATATATGACAACTGAATCCAATCATAACGATTATTGGTAAGTTTGGTGCTTAAGTTTACTGATAGAAACTAGTATTAATATTCACCTTGAATATCCGAAGAATGCAAAGTTATGATGTTTTCCCACTTCGAAGGAGCCTCCAAGCTCATTCGCCTTATTTCCGTGAAACCTTCAAATCTGAAGACAGCAAATAGATACAGCCCTTCATTGAAAAGAGCTAGTTCGTCAGCTGTAACATTTGACAACTGTTCACACTGGGGATCCGTCTGATGGGCAACATTAGCTGGAAGAGCACAAAGGCGATCATCTTTCCTGGATACTATCAGCTCGTGATCTTTTATCAACCTGTTGTCTGAATGAGAATAAATACACAACATAGACTTACTACATAAACACCCTGCACATTCTCGAAAATAATGTAATAAACATTGAATATCTGGGTAGAGAAATCCAATCGATAATAGAGGTTCATGTTCCTTGATTCTTGAATCACGCGTGCATATGACGAGGATCGACTTTATTTTTGAGAAACAACAATCATTTGATATGAAACTTTGTGAAACTATTTCACTGTAAGTATCAACATTCAAGCGGCGACGTTTCCATATTACTCCGTCATTAGTGAGTGCCTTAGTTGTTGAAATATAAAGAAATGTTCACATACAGAAAATGCAGGCTTAAGTTTCTTCTTTCCTACATCTTTGATATAATTTTGATGTATCCCAAATGGAGAAAGACCGAAAGAAGGGAAGGAATATTATCACTTTTCAAAAAGTTACCCGGTTGACACGTCTCTCTGTCTGCTTCTAACTGGTGTCCATAAGTACAGAGGCATCGGATGCCGTGTGGATCACTAACGCATAATTGATTACATCTAGCGTTGTCACATCGAGCTGATAATACGATATATGAAAGTGATGAAGACATTTAAGAGTCGAAGTGTGAAATACGGAATTAAAAAGTTTTAATTCGCTGTTACCGTTCCGTTATAAAAAAGGCTACCCATACAGGTAGTCTGATTTACCAAGTTTGCAATAATTTTTAAACAAAACAGTAGTCTTTAGCAAATAAACTCTCCATCGGAACTTGAAACAATATTTTTTCACAACCGTGGCAAGTTAAATGAACTCTTTTGATATGACCTGTTATTTAGTTCAAATGAATTTTGGACAAACCATATACAGATTTTTCCAAATTTGGTATCACAAATCCATCGGCTGCAATGTAAATCATTTCTGTATGTCAAAAATCAGTGGTACATTGCAGCCAGTCGATATTCCTACATATTCCTTCAAATAAAAAATAGAACTTAGGCTTATAATAATTATTTATTGTTCCGCTTAGTAGCTGAAATGCTTTTTTGACCTTTTCGAAAAGAGGGCTTTTCAAAAAGCAACAAAATAATGTGGTTTTGGTAAAACCTTCTTAGAGGATGATACTTTATTGCTAATAAGAATATTTCTCGCTAAGTTTCATTAATTTATCAAAATCCTCTCTCTTTAAAATTTGATTATGGCAAATGCCTAGTTTCCGTTCTAAAGTCGTTTCAATCGCAATGGATAGATGTCTACATGGCCATATACCGCTTTGAAGAGCAACAGTGAAAATACGATTCAGTTGTATCGTGAGTTTGGGTATGAACATGTGGACATTCTCAAACAGCGAATCACGTTAATTTAGACATACCACTTGTTTCAACAAATTATCTTTTTCGTTATCTTTGCTTTTCCAGCTGGGTCCTTCATCGCATTGATTATTAATTTAGCTGTCTATATACTTTCGCCGTTCAACAAAATACTAGATAACAACTTCATCAATGACCATCATAAGGGAAGCGATTTCCTTGGCATGTGCCCAAAAGGGTATCGAGCTAGTCGCAAAAGTCTGTGAAGCAAATTGCGTGTTCTAGGGTTTTGTTGAAAGTTTTGCTACTTTTCTTTCTGCAAGAACTTTCCAACACCAAAGTTAGATACTTTTGCGTCATGCCATACTTACGTTCCTTCACTGATGTGAGCTCTGTCAGGTAGCTAAAGGCATAAACTTTGTCTACCGCTAAAAATCTATAATGCAAGAAGTCATCATCAAATATTTTTTCAAGTGGGTAGAAAGTGAATGAAATCAGTGTAGCATGCATAAATTGTATGGGTTGTGTAGTGTTTTCTTGATGACGTCTGACCTCCTGCAAGACACTGTTTCAAATTTTGCAAAGATGACTCCTGTGTGATCGAGTGATATTACTGTTTAGCTGATAATTAAACTTGAGAGTGTTGGCAACTGAATTTAGACAGCCTGATAGTCCTGATTGAGAAATATGTATACATCGAAGACATTTATTTAAGTACCAAGAGGTATCCTATTCACCTTTGACAAAAAGTACCACTTTTTCGTGTTTCCACTGACCTAGATGAAGAACACAATCTCCTTTTTAGTGATTTTTGGCACATGCGTACGCATCAATACCCAATTGTACCGAAAGTGCCGCAACGGCGTACAACTTAAAAGTATATCGTGATCAGCATTACATTTTTCGAGTTGATATCTTCCTATTACAATCAAGATGTCATTCCATAGAATAGACCACGCCTACAGTCAAAGTGGAAATCGAAAGATGGCAAATTGGATATTGGACTGTAGTCGCAATTTCTAAAAAAGACTGAACAAAATTGTCTAGGTTAACACGGAGTGTTTCTAAAACCATAAGCATTTAAAATGACATTTGCAAGTGACATACTGGTCGCAGAGTACCATACTCACAAGGAATTTACCGATGTCTGATGACTTCGGTGGTGTTGATAACCCGTTCATGTCGAAAATGACCAAAAAGTACTTCACATATGAAAACGTAAACGTTTAAATTTTGATCATTAGCCTAATTTCTATTTCGTTTTCGAGTGAATTGGAATATTGTCTGGCCATAAAGTACCAATGTCAAACATTTGATATCTGTTTAACCTTCTGACGTTGTAATACATTTTAGATAGTAACTCTTTTACAATAATTTCATAGATGAGACGAGATGGACCTAGTTTCCTCGAAAATATTTTGTATGGCTGTCAAAAATATCTGTTGACAAATATACAGAATCGCTTTCTCCTCCGTGGAAAGGGATTGATTTCCTCAATATTCAAATTGGGAAATAAGAAAATTATGATAAGCAATTATGTCAGATTTTTAAAAATGTGGACTAAGCTGTTGTGTGTACAGAAGAAATGTGCTTCAGTTCAATAAGTGATCTCCGTGTGAACGGATCATGGAGAATTGTGGGTAAAACTGTGTTTGTTTTTTGTGTATTAGTACATATATCTTTACTTGTTACTAAATTCCCGCCATTTTCCTACTACCCGTTAACTAATACAAAGTCAAGGGACCAGTAGACGGAGTTTGAGAAATTTAGCGATTTTGAACATGGAAATGTTTCACACATATAAAAGGTTATTATCATTATTATTATTATAAACTTTATTTCGGACTTAAAAGTCTTTTAAAGTCTTAAAAGTCTTAATTCGCCATGGAAAGATCTGCAATACTTCGCAGTCGGGGTAATCTTTGGCTTTTGCTACTTACCGTAAATTTTAGGCTGTCTTTGGTATGAAAAGTATGCTACGCCATATGGAATATAATCGCTCGCCAGTCTAACAACCCTTGAACTTTTACTCAGATCATTTGGAATCATATGAAATAATCTTTCTCTGTCCGTGACAAAAAAACCAAAGTCCTGCAAACAAGAGGTAAAAATTATGGTTTAGGCTACTGTTGATTTGTTAAAAGTGCCACTGACTTTTAGAAATGTGCCTTGTACATTAATTTATTTCATATCGTAAGTGCAGAATCGGTTGTCATGACTATTATTTGAATTGAAAAAGTAACTTGTAAATAGCATAGATTTGGGATGTGACAATGCGAATATTAAGATATTACGAATGCTACATAAATTTACCAGAACACATATGAAGAGGTAATCTTTATGATACTAGTAAAGTCACTCTTATAAACACAAGTACAGCTTTAGAACATATATACGGAAGACGTTGCACGTTAAGGCTTATGTATGAGTTAATGTCTAGTTTGTATATTGAGTGATTAACATAAGTTGTTTTAACAAGAGTCTGCACAGTCCGCTTCATACATAACATTTTCAATCCTCAATGCAGAAGCCTGTAGACTATCAACAGAATCGTCGACTCAGCTTTTACTAACATTTTTCTCAACTGAAATTTAAAATTAAAAATTTGATTGCAAATTTATCTGTCATACATACCGGGTCTATGTCGATTGAAAACAGCCCTTCGTTATCACTCATTGTTGTGAAAGTAGAGGGTTCTGCATTTTCAGAATTCAAGTCGAGACTAATTATCGATCTTTGTTCATTGTCTACCCAATACAGTCTGGAAGAAAACGAATAACGGAGTCAACTACATTATTTAAAATGTTCGGCTTATTCCGATCAATCAATAAACTGATTTGCATTTTTGAATATTCAAGATTAAGCACACATGCCGAATGTAAAAATAGGTTTGTCAACATTTTTTTTATATAAGGTTCTCTCTGGGGAAATTGAAATAAGTGAGGCTGTTAGCGTAAAGCGATTTCATCGTCACTAAAATTTCTGGTCAAGGAATTCACTAAAACATCATTGTGTTCTTGCTGGCCAAGGTACTGCAGAGTCATAGCTGACTGATTTTATCGCTACTTAGCCCGTGTTTCAGTATAACGATACATATTCAGTTTAGATTGATTAAGAGTTTTGATAGTCTTCTAAAACTTGGAAAACCTGCCGATGAGGTTTTTTGGTTTCATAAACTTGGTATATTCGTAATTTTTCATGTATTCAAAAATATTTCAAACTATAATTCACAAATTTATAATTTAAAAATTGGGTATGCATGTATGTAGGTATACTCTACCAGAAGTATCCAAATATGCATACAATCTACATGGTCGATTTTTTCTGAACTTCTTGTACTTTGTCAAGAGTCTTTCTCCAAAAAAAACATACTGCACTTAATGTGCTGCAAAGTTCCAATTTTCATCTATCGATTACGAATAAAGACGAAAAAATACCGCGCAGAAAGTGTTATTTCTATATACTTAAAAATACAGTGCAAATACGAGCATGAAGAAAATTATTTTCTCAATTTTGCGCAACTTTAGTGTGGATTTGATCTTGTGAACTGACTACAAAACAGCATGTGGTCATATATTTCACACTGCATGAAAACGCAATAATACAGATAAATTCACACAAATGACTTACCTGTATTATAGAATAATACACGTGAATTCACATGAATCCACATGAATATAGGCTTGCTGAATACAAGCAATGGATTATTGACTGTATTCATCTGTATATGCACTCTTCAGCTAAAATACAGGCAATAATCCATGCAAATACAGTATGTATTATTGGGTTTTCATGCAGTGTCAACAGTCATTATTTGCAACCATGGTTAGCCGAATAATGTTAAAGATTAACTCCTGGCATGTTGTTGATCATAGTGATGACCCAGTTCATTATTCTACAAGGATATTGATTTGGTTTGCAATCTAGAGTTCATGTTAAGTTTTTTTCATTTCATTTAACTGATGACGAGGTGTTATAGATGATGAAAAAATGATCTGATACTTCCCTTCTCTTCATTTATGGAAGGAGTTTAGTCCATTGATCTGAATCTCAATAGCCACAAATACTTTTTTCATGCATGAATTGTTATAGTCGACTGTTCCTTAACTAACACTAACCTGTTATCTTTGTAATCTATTGTAAGACCTGTTGGTTTTCCAATAGAATTCTCATCCAAAAGAATAGACCGTTGTTCACCAGCCAGGGTTGATCTTTCGATTTTGGTTCTTCTCCCGACATCACTCCAATACAGGTATCTGATGGAAATCAAAAGGAGCACAGCGACAGTGTGAGTCAATCAATAGAGAAATATTATGAAAATAAGTGTCATATCAAGAACATCTAGGCTACTGGACACTTTCTGATGGACTGATTTTAAGCGTTCAAATTATATTCTTACACTCCATGGTTAACCATTCTGTTATGTCATCTAAAATTTATTAAGAGACTAAAAGCGTTTGGCGATTGCTCTTCGAGCTTGGTAAAAAGGGGTCCTTTACGGTTGTAATAATACGTGACATGATTCATCAAATTATGTTAACGGCAATAAATTAAGTACAACCGTTGATATGTAGAAAAATTCATAATTCAATAAGTTCACACAATTATTTACATGACATTGGACCAAATTGCAATTTTTAATGTGCTTCTTCGGCATTGCATTTCAAAAAAATAAGACTAACACTTTTTGTGGTATCGTGGTCGACCTTATTGTAATTGGCAATAGAAATAAGAATTACAAATCGAGGAAACTGCTATATTTAAAATGTATGTTTGTTGGTATTTCCAATTACGTATAACAACAGTAATGACAATAAGTTATCTCTTGTTGTGCAATGTAAACAGCAAATGAAATAAGAAATTAGAAATTTGCTCAGTGAACCATTCTTTATTGGGCCTCGGAGGGAATAGGGGATGTGTTTATAGTACGCTCCTTGAGAACGGGGTCAAAATTTACAAAATACTGCTAAAGTGGTGATCATATTTTACACGATATTTTAATTCACCATGGCAATTATAGTGGACAAAACGTATACACAATCATAGACCTTAAGAGAATGACTTACGAGAAGCTGACCGTTAATGTTTATTTATGGGCACGAGCGAGAGAGAAGCCAAAATTAACAGGCTCGACAAGCCTAGCCCGTTCATTTTTGGCTTTCCTCTTATTTCTCCCCGTTATTTCTATAATGCAAGTTTAAAGTTTAAGCTTCCTACTTTTTACTCATTTTACTATGATCAGAAATATATGTAATAACTTCACGACAACAAAAATAATTCATTTACTACCATGAAAACCATGTCTTCTCACACTAAATTAGAATACTGATGAAGTTTTCTTTCCGCTGATAAATGCATTGAAATAATTGTACTAGGGTATGAAAAATTTTAGAGTATTTTGATAAAGGAAGTTTGTTCTGACGGCAAAATTCACAATTTTTTGATTACACGTCATATCGACTTTTTAATTGCTAGTAGAAGACGAAATCTTCATGCATCTGAGATTATAAAGTAAATTACTTCTAACGAACTGCCTTCAAATAATTTACTTTTTGTATGAGTTAATAGCTTTTGTAATTTTAATCGAAATGTTTAAAGTGTGACTGATAATAGATAAAACAACAGGAACAGCAAGGACTCAAGCAATACAAACAGGCATGGCATGGTAGGGATAACGGTCGATACTGCAGAGCTTCTTTAAGTTCCATTTGGCAACAAACTTCCTTCTAAAAATTACAAGAAGTTCTGAACATTAAATTGATTATAGCCTGATTATTGAATGCTTGTTCAATCAACAAGAAAACTGTCCTTGTTTATTATTTCAACAATTTTAGCGATCCTGATATTTTGATGCTGCCTGAGACCTGGCTAACTGGTGATTGCCATGACGCTCTGGTAATATCCAAGATCCTGCCCCCTGCTTATCAAGTGCAGGTGAAGACGAGGCAAGGTCATGATGGAGGTACAGCCATAATCTGCACGGAAAGTATCAATGCTTCAAGGAGGAATCCAACAGCTCCAATTGCATAATCGATCGAAGGTCTGTCTGTTGAGCAACGTATCATACCAGATTGTGTTATGGTGCATACAGTCTATCGTCCACCTACATCCAAAAGAAAGCGGTTATTCTTTTGCTATGTTTATGAAGGAAAATTTCAGTTCAACAAATTCATTTTGTGCGGTGATTTGAATATATAAATTTTTACTATAACCCAAACGGATTCGAACCCCCACACACTCATGGCAACATCGCCTAGCTGCTAGGCCTCACTCAAAACCAGTTGGCCATGGCTTCCAACCAAAGAGTTGGTCACAGTTACCGACTTAGATGTTACAATTCTGTGCGCGACCGAGCAACACAGTGTGCGTGCAGCAGACGACACACAGACACAGTACACACATAATTACATATATAGTAATCGGAAAAGCACGAAGCTTTTTACTGAGCTATCAGACAGACTCGAGGACAAGTAAATATCCACCAGCAGAACTGTCCACTCAGATTAAAGAAATGCAAATTTTTACTATAACCCAAATGGGATTCTAACCCCCACACACTCACGGCAACATCGCCTAGCTGCTAGGACTCACACAAAACCAGTCGGCCACCGCTTCCAACCAAAGAGTTGGTCACAGTGACCGACTTAAATGTTACAATTCTGACAAATACAAGGACGCTGTCACCAGATTATCATAGGATTAACTTTGACAAAGTCAACAACGAGCGCACCGGCAAGGTATAACAAAAGGAAGGGGCGAAATTCTCAAAAGCCATGTCCAAAGGTGATCCGTAAAACTAGTGGACACTTTATATTCATGTATTCAGAAACAAATACAAGGCCAAACAAACTTGAATATTCATTTGTAAATGAACAAACCAAAAAGGAGGACCTCCCAGGAATGCGTGGTTTAAGAAGCATAAACTGAAACTTGAATTTAAAACTGGATCAGCACGCTTTATCCTCTTCACGAGCTTGGTGTTCATCTATATGTATGATTCTATCCAAGGATTCTGTGTAAATTTCAGGAACCTGTGGATCTCCTTCCAGCTGGAACTTCAGGACCTTGGCCTCTTCGATGAGTCTCTGGCTGATCTGGTGTTGTAAACCATCCTTAAAAGCTCAGGGTCTGCTCTGAGAAATGCCTTTCGGCAACATCAATCCACCGTCTCCATGGGTCGTTTTGAGTCATATAACATGTGCGATTGAAGGTGAGGCCATCGGTCGGATCAGGCCCTAGGTTAGCAGCTGTAGTTGATGTGTATACCCAAAGGTCAATATTCTATGGGAATATTTTTCTTCTGTCACGGTCCTCGCCATCAACCACAATCCGACACTTAAATGCAATTCACTAGTGATAGCATTTATTACTGAAAAATGGAACAAAGAGACATTGTCAGTTCCTTGTATGCTGCCTGTCCGACTACAAAGGTGAACTGATAATATTACATGAGTGCAAAATTTACAGAAATTCATGTACACCAAAATACAGCAATTACATACACTTAAATACAGCAGTAACAATGCACCAAAATACATAGTAAATACTCCAAACTACCATACAATTAATGTAGTCAAAGAATAGAAACTAACCTGAAAATGGAACACAGAGACATTGTCAGTTTCTTGTATGCTGCCTGTCCGGCTACAGAGGTGAACTGAACCAAATTATGCATGGGGTGCTTTTATATTGGCAATCCACGTGGTAATGTCAGGTTAGCTTATTCATTGTTTGAATTAAAACATCCAGGTGATTGCAAATGAACGAGAGCAACAATGAAACGTAAGTTTTTATTGGCTGAATAAAACATCCAGGTGATTTTATATGAGCGAGAGCAACAATAGAAGGCACGTTCTATTGGTTAAATGAAACATCATACGAGCGAGAGCAATAATTGAAGGTAAGTTCTATTGGTTGAATAAGAGTGTGTACGAATCAAAGTCATGAATAATGGATATAGAAAATAAGGTGTAATGAATAAAGTATAGAACTGCTAGTATATGTAGAAAACTCAAAATACTTGCACAGCACACAATAACGAGAAACACAATCAACAGAAAACACACCAAAATCCCATTGGGCCGTTACATCCACCCCTGCGAGGAGAAATTCCGTCCTCGCTATGGACGTTCTGAAAACAAATTTATTCACATTTGCACTCAACAAACGGTATATTAGACAATGTTGTATGAGCAAAATGTTTTGCTCCCCATGGAGCTGGGTTATAAGTGTCTGGAGGTTGTCTCAGTCGTGTTGGGAAACGTGGTTCAGTTTGTGTAGTAAAACTTGGGTCCTTTTCAATAGGGTCGTTTAAAGTGCTTACATCTCCATTTTTGGGTGATGAACCATCAGTATATTGACTTTGACTCTCCTCATCTGATGTGATTGTAGAGGTAAGTAGTTGATAATTGTCTTCAATATCTGTACTAGTTGATATAGTAGCATTATCAATTTGGGCTCCTACATTCTTGGATGGGATAAATTCTGCAGCAGCAGGATTTAGACATTCAGGTTCTGAAGGTATGTTGACTGTTGAAATTAGTTGCAAATTATCACTACCAGTAGCATAATAATCGCAATCATACCAATCCATAATCCAATGACAGTAGGTCAGAATTCGCAAGACAATAGTTGTAAACATAGACACAAAACAGCACAGAATAGACAGTAAATAGACGGTACACAAACAAAGTCATATTCATGAAAGAAAGATATATGGACCTCTGGCATCATCATCCGCTTCATCCTCATCAGCATTATAAATTTTGTCTGGCCCACTATGACTAACATCGATGATGGAATCATGGAAATCATTGCATTCATCAGGAAGTATTGGTATTGGGAGTAGTAGATTTCGATGTAGGGTTCTCTTTCTTCCACCCTTAACTTGTTTTTGAACCGCATACACAGGGATATCCTCTGTTGGCTGTGAAAGTACCGTATATAGATCCTTCTCCCATTGGTCTGCCGATTTGTAATTCTCCTTGGGTCCAGTATTCTTTACCAACACATTATCTCCAGGTTTTATTATTGCCTCCTTCACACGTCTATCATACAATTTCTTCTGCCATTCACCAGACTTGATAGACCATTCAGTTGCTAGTTCATAGGCATTATCCAACCTCTCTCTAAGTTTTTTTACATAGTCCGAGACTGTTCCACCATGTTGTAGGTAAATCTGATCTGTATGCACCAACACATCAAAAGGCAGTTTTGGTTCACGACCAAACATCAGAAAGAAAGGTGAATATCCAGTGCTTTCATGCCTAGTGGTATTATAGGCGTTAACCATTGTGTTCACATGAAGGGACCAACATGACTTGTTTTCTTCAGACATGGTCCCCAGCATCTGTAGCAGAGTCTGATTAAAACGCTTGCACATTCCATTTCCTTTGCGGTGGTATGGGCTGGTCCTGAGCTTCCTGATATTAGCATTTCTGAAAAGCTCTTGAATTGCTGATGATTCAAAACTTCTCCTCTGATCACTGTGCAATCTTCCAGGAAAGCCATAATGTAGGAACAGATGTTCAAATAGTGCCTTGGCAGTTGTTCTCGCAGATTGATTCTTTGTGGGCACTGCCATCGCCTATCTAGTGAAGTGGCCTGTCATCACCAATATGTTGTTGTATCCTCTATCTGTGGTTGGCATATGGAGAAAGTCAATGCAAACCATTTCCATTGATTGTAATGTATAAATATTCACCAGTAGACTTCTGGTTGCGGAATTTGAAGTTTTCCGACGATTACAAGGTAAGCAATGCTCCACTTTCTTTTGAACATCTAGTGCCATTCTAGGCCAGTAGAATCTCTGTCGTACGAGCTCCAAGGTTTTATCCTGACCAAAATGTCCAAATTTCTCATGTAGCTCCTCCAAGACATATTTTCTATGTTGTGCTGGCAGTACAAGTTGCAAGTGTTCCACATCATCAATTAAACATTTCCTGTACAAGACACCATTCTTCAAAACAAGACATTTCCATTCACGTAAAAGTAATCTAACATCCTCTGTATGGTTATTTATGATTGGTCTGTAGCCCTTCCCCAGCTCATCAATGACATACCTCATCGCTGTATCCTTGGACTGTTTTGTCTTCCAGTCAACTTTACCTCCACCTTGAACTTCTACTGATCCCTTAACATTTGCTATCATTCCGAGTGACTCTACATATGGAGATTCTGTTGCATGACACAGTGCCTGGACTACCTTGGGCCCCAAAATAGTTTCCTCTTCTCAATTCTCTCTATTCCATGGGATCCTTGACAAAGCGTCGGCCTCTATATTCTTCTTACCACTCCGATAAACAATAGAGAAGTCGTACAAGGACAAATCCGACAGCCATCTAAGTCCAACTGCATCAAGTTTTGCAGAAGTCAATACGTATGTCAATGGATTGTCGTCAGTATACACTTTGAATTTGCTTCCGTATAGGTAGTCACTAAATTTCTTTGTGACAACCCATTTCAGTACAAAAAATTCTCATTTGTGAGCAGGATAGTTACTTTCAGATTTAGTCAGTCCTCTGCTTGCATAGGCGATCACCCGGAGGATACCTTTTTGACGTTGGTATAGTACAGCTCCAAGACCTTTTGAGCTTGCATCAGTATTGAGTTCAAATGGTAGTGCGTATTTAGCAAACGCTAATATTGGTGAAGCCATCAGGATGTCTGTCAGTGAATCAAAGGCTTGCTGTTCCTGTCGTCCCCATTGGAGTTTTTGAAATCTTCCAGCTTTATTTCTTGATTGTTTTCCACACAACAAGTCATTCAGTGGCTTAGCAATCTTACTGTTGTTTTGTATGTATCTTCTATAGTATCCAGCAAATCCCAGAAATTGCCTCAGTTCCATTGCATTGGTTGGTACTGGCCGGTTCTGTAGAGCTGCAACCTTATCTGGATCAGTTGCGATTCCATCAGCAGATACTATCTGTCCAAGATATTTCACTTCCCTCTGGAATAGAGCATGTTTACTTGCCTTCAACTTTAGACCATTTGACTCTAAACACCGGAATACACACTCTAATCTCACAAGATGGTCCTCAAAGGTTTTAGGAAAAAACGATAACATCATCTAGGTATATACAGCATTATCTGAAGGCCAGTTCTCCAAAACAAATTTCCATGAGATGCTTGAATGTTGCAGGCGCATTGGTTAGTCCCATAGCCATACGGTTGAATTCAATAGGCCAAAGTTTCCAACAGTGAAGGCTGTGTTCTGTTTGTCATCTTCTGCCATCTCTAGCTGGAAATATCCCTAATGGAGATCTAGTGATGAAAACCATTCTACCCAACTAAGGTTGTCAAGTGTATCCATAACTCTGGGAAGTGCATACTCATCCTTGATTGTTTTGGCATTCAGGCGTTTATAGTCAATGCATATCGTCAGCTTTCCATTGGATTTCTTTATGCAAACTCCATTTGATGACACCGGCTGTTTGACTCTCTAATCACACCACTCTGTAGCATTTCATTCAAGCACTGTTGTAACTCCTCGTACATGCCAGATTGGATTCTACGGTATTTATCCTTAAAGGCTGTTTCATCTGTTAACTTTATAGTATGAGTTACCAATGTTGTGCGTCCTAAATCCATTTCACCCTTGGAGAACACATTTTGCCATTTTCCAATAACAGGTAGGGCTTGTTCTTTTTGGACATCAGATAATTCGGTACCCGCCTCTTCTAATTCCAGATCTCGCATCAACCATCCGGGTACTTTTTGTGAAGTGGCGTTCTTAGAGTGTGCATCAATATCCTCTTCATATGGGTCTACAGGCTGTGAGAAATTGGATGCCAAGCTGATGTTGCCTAGGGTGCTTTTCTGGGGGACCGTAACTGCTCGTGCTCCAAGATTTGCCACTACTACTGGTATCCGCCATGATTTCCCCCGAGGCTCTAACTTCAACACTGCAGGAGTAACAAGTAAGCCACCAGGTAAAAGTTTATCAATCTCTGGTTCCACTAAAACAGTTGATCCACAATTTCTTATGTCCACCCTACAAAATCCATGGATGACTGTGCGTTCATATGACCCGACTGTTAAAAGTTTAGTAGTGATGACTGTAAATGTCCCAGCTTCAATCTTCTTGGATAATTGCTTGGTATGTCAATCTCTATTCTGGTGACAGTTCTGGTTTGGATTGTACTTCTTCTGGCTCAACCACAAAGTGTCAGAGAACATTTGTGCCTATAACAGCCGGTACTGATCTATTATATTCTGTGTCTTCAACCACAAGTAAAAGGATATCTTTGGATATTTCCGCCCATGACTATCAGGCAAACGTGCTTCGACTTCAATATAAGGAACTTCTGTACCACTAGCCTCTTCTACCCTCACTAAGTTGTTCAATTCCTGGATTGGTTTCTGTAGCTTGTCTCTGTTGAAGGTTTCAGAAATAGTATATACCATTGATCCTGTGTCTATGAGAGCTACACAAGAGAATCTTCATGATTTCACTTTCGTTGGCATCACCTACCAAGGAATCAATTACATTAGAGGGACTGCTTCCTTTCCGGCCTATTACATGTCCCTCCTTATGCCTGGCCGCTCCCCATTTAAAGGGCAGTCTGCTTTCTTGTGTCCAAGTTCACCACACTGGAAGCACTTATCAGTAAAAGCTTGCTTGGGTTGAGAATTATTGTTGCTACGCCGTCCATGGGCATCTCCATTGTTACCACATCGACGGGGAGTGGATTGTGTTTTTGTTGAAGTTTGCTTCTCCAGTACTAGTTCAGCAACCTTTCTGGATAACCTTGCCAGACTTTTGGTTATCTTATCCATTCTCGCCAGAATATCCTTGTCAGTCACAGTTCTCTGGTGAACACATGTTGAAGTCTCTTTATTTACCTCTAGCTTCCTAGCAGTAAGCAATAACTCGGGGTAACTTTTGCCACTATCATACCTGTGTCTTACAGCACTCTTAACTTGATCATCTGACAGACCAGAAAAGAACTTGGTTCTGAGTATTGTTTCCTCTGCATCTTTAGTCACAGATTGACTTGATCTCAGCTCATCCAACAGCCCTTCAATGCGACATGCCCATTCGGCTACCTTTTCGGACTTGCCTTCATGTGCTGTATAGAATTTTTCCAAAACTGCTTCAGGGGGCAACACTTTCCCAAACACCATATCCATCTTCTCGATCAATCTCGACAAAGTGATGTCTTCACCTCTATGCAGTAGGACTTTGGCAGCAGCAAATCGTAATGATTTCCGGACAGCCTGCATTATTATAGCCTTAGGAAACACATTTTCTCTCTGTAGTGCCCTAACTTCTTAGCGCCACATTTTATAAGTGACATCACCCTTATCAGAGAAAACAACTATTCTTGGGAATTCCATTAAATGAAAGGCAGTTGGGTTTGTCACTGGCTGTGTAGCAACTGCTTCAGCAGGTGATGACGCAGTAATTGGGAAGACCCTGGAACACAGGTTGGTATTGATGCTGGTAATGCTGGAAATGGAATTGGTTTTGGCACAATTGTTGGTATTTCTGGCTTTGCTGTTGGCTTCGATGAAATGGGACTTAAGGCCTGTACCACTGCTTTCTTATCGTCTTCAGATAGTAAATTCAGCATTCTTATAATTTTCTGTACATCTCCCGATTTTGGTTTGGTATGCTGTGGTGTAGCACTCTGCTTGACATCTTCCATTATTGTCCCAGTTCCAACGCTCGGCTTGTTGTCATATGACTTGCCCATAACCTACACCAACTTTTTTTTTTTTTGAACACTGAATAATTCAAATATCTACACTGACGTAATGTTAGACCCTATTCAATACCAGGAGAAATTTCACAAATCAATAAATATTAAATTAGTAGGAAATTTCAACAAACACTGGTCGATATTAACGAATCAACAATAACTTAAAAGAAAATTTCAACAAATCAACCAATAATTACTAAATTTCAAGAAAAATTTAAAAAAATTCACCTCATTGTTCACATATCTTCCATTAGTTTTGAACTTGAAACTAATTAACTAATTATTTTGTAGTCCAGCAACTAACCCAAATTACCATGTCTTTAAACCATGTTATTTTTTTTCAAAGTCGTGAGCAAATTTTGTTTTACAAAACAGGTGTCCCTATTGACATAGAACGCTTCAGTCACAATGTAAAGCGAAATCTAATTGTTTACACAAAACACTGAAAATTTCCGATTGAAAAATTGACAAACATTATGTGACATTTACGCTATAGAACACTACATAGGTCAGGTTCCGGCTGGGACAACAGTTCTGTGACTTCACCACTTGGTACTCTGCGCAGAGAATTTTCCTCACCGTCGATGTAGGGACCTGGCTCCCCATCTATATGCAGTCCGGGTGACTCACAAAGACATCCAACGGAATAAAGACATACACCTGGTTTGGCGTGGTCTGCTGCCCAGACACTTCTGACCAGTTGTGACGTGGCACTTGTCACTATCTTCCGCTCACTATTCCATCCAAAACATCACAAAAAGGACTAGGACTTGCCTATCCTGCCAACTACGCCAGATGTCACGGTCCTCACCATCAACCACGACCCGACACTCAAATGCAATTCACTAGTGATAGCATGTATTACAGGGAAATGGAACACAGAAACATTGTCAGTTCCTTGTATGCTGCCTGTCCGGCTACAAAGGTGAACTGACAATATTACATGAGTGCAAAATTTACAGAAATTCATGTACATCAAAATACAGCAATTACTTACACTTAAATACAGCAGTAACAATGCACCAAAATACATAGTGAATACTCCAAACTACCGTACAATTAATGTAGTCAAAAAAAGAAACTAACCTGAAAATGGAACACAGAGACATTGTCAGTTCCTTGTATGCTGCCTGTCTGGCTACAGAGGTGAACTGAACCAAATTATGCGTGGGGTGCTTTTATATTGGCAATTCACGTGGTAATGCCAGGTTAGTTTTATTCATTGGTTAAATTCATCCAGGTGATTGAAAATGAACGAGAGCAACAATAAAACATCCAGGTGATTTCATATGAGCGAGAGCAACAATAGAAGGCACGTTCTATTGGTTGAATGAAACATCATATGAGCGAGAGCAACAATAGAAGGTAAGTTCTATCGGTTGAATAAGAGTGTGTACGAATCAAAGTCATGAATAATGGATATAGAAAATAAGGTGTAATGAATAAAGTATAGAACTGCTAGTATATGTAGAAAACTCAAAATACTGGCACAGCACACAATAACGAGAAACACAATCATCAGAAAACATACCAAAATTCCATTAGGCTGTTACACATCTAATAGTAAAAGTAATGAGAGCCAGAGGCCAAGAAGTGACATAAGCAAACCAAAATGGCATCTCGATCTTCCAAAGCCATCAGATCCCATCTTCTGTGCCTTATCATCCCACTTTGTTTACACTGCCTTGCTTTAACTTTTTCGCTGTTGTACCTGCATCCCGCCCTCCCCCTTACACAGAGAATGTTGGTTTCGAATGCGCACTCCACACTTTAAGCAGACCTTTTTGCATCCTGTCTTCCAGAGCCTAGCGCAACAAAGCCTACACAATTCTTACATGCAGTTCTGGCCGCACACCTGCCAGGAGCCCATCAGCACCCACTTGCATACGTTTCAATACTTCATCGTATAACGTATGTCCTTAATCCAACGTATATCTAACAGTAAAAATATGTTATCACTATTTCAGAAGAGCCTTGAAATTTCCTTTTTCGAAAAATCCGAAATGGGTATAATGGGTTTGAATGAGTAAAATGAAGGCATGAGCACTGCCGTGTGCTGAAACTGGTGGTTTACTGAATACTTTACTCTCTTAGAAATATTCTGTTCATCATACTTAGCCAGACCTTTTCCAATTAGTACTTGTTTGTCATTTCGTTTATACAACTGTAGCACAAAATAAACACAAAAATGATCCATACATTTGTTCTAAAATTTACTTCTATTTGATTTGTACTCAGGTGCCGTAAAATAAATAATTTGTTTGCCGCCCGCGTGCGGGTAGGTTTTTGGGTGAAATCTTAAACATACATCGTCTGCTCGAAAATACAGTGCATTGTTCCCTTCCTTTGTCCGCAATGACACATTCAGAGTGCCATCACGTCACGGTTTATTTAAATGTTGCAATAATGAAGATGTCGTGCAATCGTTTCAATACACGTCTGCTACCTATCGTAAAAGGGTACGTCAGCCGCTGTAAGTAAACTGTACATCTGCACCTCAATTGTAGCAGACAGTGTATTGTACGATCGAACGACTGTTTCAAAAGTTCATTTCGCCCTCAAAGTGTTCATGTCGGCGGAAAGGCGTCCTATTATTTTGGTCTCCATAAAAGACGGATCAAAAACAATTCTTGACTGGTTTGGCTTCAAATAAGGAACAGAACTGAATTTCAATCACCTTTTTCGCGATCCGCGATTGATAACGATATTGGATCTGCACAGGGTAAGCAGGTACTGTCAGACCGTGAAATATTCGTTGTTGTATGCTCCAAATAGTTCGTACGCAGTTGAAGTGCTCTTACTCTCTTACTCTTAGCGCACGATGACAAGGTATTACCTAATCTATATTGGATTCCTAAGATCCATAAAAATCACTTAGATTCATAAGAATCCCTATAAACACCGTTTCATAGCTGGTTCCAGTAAGTGTACAACAAAACGCTTGTCACAACTTTTAACCATTATTTTATCAACCATTAAATCTGGTTTGGTACGGTATTGTGACAAAGTTTATGAAACTAGTGGGGTCAATCAAATGTGGATATTAAAGAACTCCAAAGAATTGTTACATATTTTACAAATTAACAAAAACATGTACACCTCAATCCACACATTTGATTTTTCAACATTGTACACAGCCATTCCACATAACAAACTATAAAGACAGGCTATAATCTCTCGTGAAGAAAGCCTTCTTTTACAAGAATGGTAGTCGTAGGTATGAAGACATTGCCATCAAGCGCAACTTAGGCTATTTCACCAACAACAGCGATGCCAAACTCAAATACAGTGATGTTGAGGTGATTCAAATGCTATATTTCCTAATTGACAACATTTTTATCAAGTTTAATGGCATGACATTCAGGCAAACCATAGGCATCCCCATGGGCACAAACTGCGCCCCACTTCTTGCAGACATATTTTTGTATTCGTATGAAGCAGAGTTCATGCAATCACTTCAGAAATCTGGGGGTAAAAGGATTGCCAAGCGATTTAACAACACTCACAGATATATTGATGATTTCATTAGTTTAAACAATCCTGGTGTATCCAATTATCTACATCACATCTACCCAGATGATTTAAAAATAAAAGAAACAACTGAAAGTGTGGACTCGGCATCATACCTAGACGTATTGTTTGAAATTAGACATAATACACTATATACTAGCTGTATGACAAAGAGACAATTTCAATTTTGAAATCATAAACTTTCCCTTTTTGTCGAGCAATATACCATCATCTCCAGCTTATGGTGTGTATATTTCACAACTCCTTATATTCAGTAGAGCATGCCATTCATATGAAGACTTTCGAGTTAGACACAGCCTATTAGCTCAAAAGTTAGTGAGGCAAGGATTCTCAGAAAGTAGATTAGTGAAATCATTTTAGAAGTTCTATGGTAGATGCGGAGATGTTGTCTCAAAATATGACCTGTCTGTTTCTCAAATGATGAGTGACAGCATACCAAATTTTGACTCACAAAAGTAATTTGGTGAATTCACCAAATAACAATGGATTTGTCGCTTTGGGTCAATCTAAACGGGTGCGGCTAGCTGGCAGGGTACGCTTACCCACTCTGGACACCTGGTACCACCACTATTTCGTGGTTCAAGATTACCCCATTGCCTTTGTCATCATCTATATGTTCCTTGGACCTGGTAAATTTCATGGTTTACCTTGAATTATAACGATTATTGGACCTGATTTGATGTCTATTTGAATAATATTTCTGCTACCAAAAGATTTTGTCATTTTATAAGTTCGGATTTGAATTCAGTTTTCAAAAATAGCAACAGCCATTCGGCATTGGCTGTCTTAAAGTTGACGAGAAGAATATTTGGAATTTTAGTATGTAATCGCCCTGATCACTGAACGCCATTTTTTTTCATTAATATGCAAAAATAATTATTTGCCCTTATTTTGCATGAGAACGATGAAAATAAAACCTACTAATGTTACATCGCATATCAACAGTCACACTAATTCATATGAATTTATGGCTCAGACTACAAGCTGCAACATCAACCGCGCATGCAACAACAAAATTTGTTTCGAATTTCAGGCAGCGGTGTCCGATGTCGTGTGAATGAAGATATATTTAGTTAGTAACAAATCTGACATCGCGATCAGCGCTATTGGAAGTTGCCTAAAAGTAGTTGATACACAGAATTCAGAATTCAGGATTAATAGATAGCCAAAAGTTACAGCTAATGGAGCAAGATCTTTGTTCAAGACTTGTATTATTATA
>LD353719.1:10887-28543 GCA_001465055.1 Ptychodera flava | reverse complement strand
GTGGGCCGGCAAAATCCAGGGGGGTCACCTAAAATTTGAAAACGGCAAAGGAGGGGTCATGTATTTTTCAAACAGCTTAGAGGAGGGGGGGTCACTTAATTTTCATAAGTATCCATCCCGTCAAAAAGCAGTTTCGGTGTTCAGAAATATTCTTGGAGATAAAAATGATGCGTTGCATGATTTAATTCTCTGAAGTTATTCAACTTTAAATCTGAACAAAAGTATAATTATCTGTCACATGAACATTTTGCCTTGACAACTCTCAGGCTTGTCTTATTGTAAATCGAGCTCACTGAGGGTAATGAACAATTCCTATTATTGAACCATTCTTTTTGGGAGTGGAGATTTAGCCAAGCGGTTCTCTCTGTGGCCTCTCCGCTAGGCGACTGATGTGAACCCGATTACAAACTAGCCGTATTTTCTATCCTGGGTTGGTAACTCTGCTGGTGGACAGAATTGTCCCCGAGGTTATCGTTCGCCCAGTTAAAGCGATGAAATTTTTTTCTTCGCCTCGATAAAGTTTGTATGTGCGATGTGTGATTGTGAGCATGCGTGCGTGAGTGCTTCATGAACTCTACAACGTGTGGAGCGGTCTCAGTCAGAAAAATGTAACAACTTAGCCGGCTATTGAACCACTCTTTTTGGGAGTGGAGATTTAGCCGAGCGGTTCTCTCTGTGGCCTCTCAGCTAGGCGACTGATGCCGTATGTTGTGGGTTCGAACCCGATTGAAAACTAGCCGTATTTTCTATCCTGGGTTGGTAACTCTGCTGGTGGACAGAATTGTCCCTGAGGTTATCGTTCGCTCAGTTAAAGCAATGAAATTCGTTTCTTCGCCTCGATAAAGTTTGTATGTGCGATGTGTGATTGTGAGCATGCGTGCGTGAGTGCTTCACGAACTCTACAACGTGTGGAGCGGTCTCTGTCAGAAAAGTAACAACTTAGCCGGCTATTGAAACACTCTTTTTGGGAGTGGAGATTTAGCCGAGCGGTTCTCTCTGTGCCTCTCCACAAGGCGACTGATGCCGTATGTTGTGGGTTCGAACCCGATTGAAATCTAGCCATATATTACATATTAGAGATATAGCAAGTTTTGTGAGGTAAATTATTTAACAGTTACCTGTAGACTACTAACACTATAAAAAGTGAAATTATACTTTTAGATGAAATTCCAATATCATAATTGTTGTCAACATCTGAACTTTCAAATACCCTATTCCCTATTTGAATCAAGTACTTTTGTATCAATTATCAAACACCTATAAAAGCACAAATTAATTTAGTCTGGCATTATAAAAATATTATTCATAGTTTTCTAAAAGACTCCTATGTATGGTTAATCAACATTTCAGTGAAATTCCAAAAATCGAATTTCTTGCACACATATCAACCTTTAACCATCCTAGGCTAACTAAGTACTTTAAAATGAATTATCAAATGTCTATAAATACACAGATTTTGATAGTTTTGTAGTAGAAAAAATTATTCATAGTTTCCTCATAGACTCCCATGTACAGTGAATCTACATTTTGGTAAAATTCCAAAATCAGATTTCTGGCGAACACATCAATATCTTACCACCCTAGTCTAATCAAGTACATTAATATTAATAATAGAAAGTACATAAATACACAGGTTTACCTATTTTTGTATTGGAAAAAAAAATTATCCAAACGTTCCTCATAGACTCCCATGTATAGTGGATGAACATTTTCAGTGAAATTCCATAATCAGATTTCTTGTACACATAAGATGCACCTTGAACTATCATATTCCAATCAAGTACAATTATGTTAATTATTGAACGTCTGTATATGCACAAGTATAGCAAGTTTTCCATTGGAAACAAAAATATTCACAATTTTATCATTGACTCCCATGTATAGTGGGATGAACATTTTCGGTGAAATTCTAAAGTCAAACTTTTTGTCCACGTACCAGTTTTAACAACCATATTTCATTTAAGTACGTTTATGTAAATTATCAAATATCTATAAATGTATAGATATAGTTTTGCATTTAAAAACTATTACATAGTTTTCTCATACATTACAATGTAATATATAAGGTAATTTCAAAATTATAGCAAGTCAGAAGGGGAAATCTGTGCATGAACACCTTGTGAGTTTGTAAGGAGGGTCATTTAAAAAAGTCTAAGATCTTTTTTTTTTGGATTCTATCGCTCCATACTCCGCCCCCAGGTGTTTGTGTGTGCAGCTTTACTCAAGCAATGTGGGGGGGGGGGGTGTCATGAAATTTTTGTCATCTTAAAAGGGGGGTCATAATTTTTTTGGTACAATGGGTAGGGGGGGTTCACTTATTTTGACTGATGCGCAGGAAGAATTTGCCGGCCCACCCCCAGTCATAATAACTGAACGCTCCCTTAGCATTTGGTTTCAGAGTGACAAATACATGCTTTGTTATGTTCAGTAACCTTTGCAGATTAATAATTGAAACTCTTCAGGTTTTGAAAGAATACTGAATGTTCTACCCCAACAGTTTGAAATTCTGTGTGTACACGTTGTCAAAACAACTATTACTTTTCGTTTTTCTTGTGTTGTTTATCTCGTTATATCGTCTTGGCCTGCTTTTACCCACTGGCTCGTCTTAGCTTGCTAAGAGGGTATTGGTAATCTTCAATTGACTACACGAGATGTTCAGAGTTCGTTGGTACTACACAAACTTTATTTCTCGGTAGACAAGCTTGACAGGTGTCATCGCCCAAGATATGCTTCTCTATCTAAATGCCTTGGACTTCTCTTTGGTCGTTCTGTCCTCCTGTCTTGTCTATTGTATTTTTCTGTCTTGACCTTTGTATCCCCTTTACCGTATTATTTTAGAATGGGATTTTAAACGTTATCTTTAAGGCGTGGCTTTGATCATACGATAAATGTAAATTGAAGACAAAATTATACGTCCATCGTAAACATCAATATAGGTCACAATCTTAAATTTACATGACACAATTAATATTCAAATATCACGGTGACACGCTGCAAACCCATCACGGGAAATTCTCATGTTCCTTCATATAGTGTTGACTAACTTCATCATTCTAAAAATGACTCAAAAATGTTCTCTTCTTTGTCCAAACTTCGCAAATATCCTCGTAATACGTAATTAGCATATTTTTAGGATTTGTGGCAAATTTGCTTTGTATTCATAATTGAGATCTTGTTATTTTCATTGATACTTTTGCTGGTGCCTATGACCACGTCGTGCATAAACCTACATCAGAGACAAACTATCTTAGTAACACAACCAGTCGATTACTATCACACTGTATGGTGTTTACTGCCATTGTTTATAGAAGTTTTGTTCAGACTCACAGTCACCTAATAATAAGTATTCTTGTAGTTACTAATACAAGTAAAACTTGTATTTCCAAGCGTTGCTTTCAACGTGCTTATTGTAGAGCACAAGAAATACTGCATTGTAAATGTAATAGTTGAGTTTTTTATACTTGTGACAATGGAAAATCAACGTTTATTCAATTGATCTATGTTGTGTATTTTTCTGTGTTTGTTTATTTTGCTGGCTGGCTGGTAGGTTTTTCAGAAATTCAAGGACGGCAAACAAAGAATTTTCTTTACATGGCCTTGACATTTCTATATTTAAATCTTTTAATATAGTTTAGTCGATCCCAGTTATCAAATAAACAATCATACTCTTTCCATCTAAGTATATTTCTTCTGGCATATAGATGACCATTTATTAATCATAGGGTGATTTAAATAAGTTGTTTAATCATTCATGCAATTCTAACTGGAATATTAATGAATAAAATCAGATGAAGTTTTTGTGGGAGAGGCTCACATTTTACAATTGGTGAATTAAGAGTCAGATTTTAGAAATTTAATTTGGAGGGGTTCGTTTTTTACATTTCATTTGTAGGTTAGGTTCCAACGACCTCCCCCTTCCCCATAAAAATAGGAGTGCTCCCTCTTGACGATCAAGTTTAGCGATGTAAGAGAGAAATCGCCAGGTTTTTTTCTGACTGCGACGTAGTGTAGTTATCGCTGAATTAGGTGTCAGTGATTCCGAGAGAAAATAATGCCGATCGCCTTCACTCCACGCATGCTTAGATGCACCACAAATTCAAGTGTAACGACAGCGCAGTCGTAGTCCTGATTTGACTGCGATCAAATTCAATCAGAAAAGAATCAAACAAAAATATCATTATTGCGTCGTAAAAAGCTAAGATGACTTTATTTAACATAATCATTGACTTGAATCAAGTCTAGATCTACACTGCACTATTTGACGTCACTGATGCTTGTGCGATTTGTATTGTGGGCTACCTTAGGCATATTAGATATTTGCAGTCTGTATGCTGGAAAACGTGTGTCTGTATAATTACAAATTGCTCCAGACTAGTGTTCATGTATGTTATTAGAGTGACTGATGTACGGATGGAGAAAAGGTCCGGCCATTGCATTTCTCTCCAAACTCAAAAAACATTTGCTTCATGGGGCTTTACCAGACACTCGTCTAGGCACGCATGTTTCTGGGCGACCGAGCCCGCATCGCATCTCAAACGAAACTTAGTAGTACTGTAACTGCTTTTCTGTAGTTAAGGTCTTACTTATAGGCAATATGATGTCTAACATTAACTCCTGACCAGTACATAGGCCAACTGGTGAGAACAGCCAGTTTATCCAATAACGTACACGTTTTGTGAAAGGTGTCACAACCATTTGGCTGATCTAACAGTTTAAGATATTGCGATATGAGCCCAAATAAGCCAGTTTCTGATCGGGGAAAAGTAGAAATGCTTCCTCCTTGCTCCAAGTTTAAGACTGTTAAGATTGGAATGTTTGACTTTTCAAGCATTATAATAGAAATGTCAAGATGCATCAACTTCAAAGGAACTAAAGAATTTACTATTCAGACATTATGATACATGTAGAGTTTTATGTATTTTAGGCAGTAATTTTGACTCTTACGATTAGAACTAATTGTGGTGATAGGAAACCGAGTAATATTGGTTTAATATCAAATGTAAGCTCATCTGCTTTTCCTTTTGTTTTACAATTCACTTGTTTTATGAGTACTTTGTAATATTGCAACTTTCAGCTTTATTGCTCATGACGGTTTGGATTAATTTGAACATTTAAAAGTCAAAATTCTCCCAAATTAATGAGTGAATACTAGAACCTAATTAAAGCGAATAAAACAAAAATATAGCAAAGAAATGGCATCATGTTTAACCCATAAAGTCCTATTTGAAATGTTCATATTTCAGAACAATCGCTCATGCTATCTTTATCCATAGTCTTAGCCGGGGGCAGGTCCCCCCCCCCCCTACGGAATTTTAGGGAAAAGTGCAAAGTTTTGTAGATGACATTAACTGAAATACATAACATTGAACCAATGTTTACATTTGCCCACATATCAAATACGTTTAGAGACTTCAACATGCAACCATTAACTGAGAACCGTACAGGTCAAAGTAAACATTGCTTTGTTCTTTCATCCAGAACTACTACAGCAGTCACACACAGGTAATGAGATTGAGATCAACTTTAAACGCCAACGTCCCCTACAAAAGGGAGATTATGGTAAGGACATGCAGATGTGAAAAAGCCACGCTACGGGTAAGACGCACTCGATTTGCTCCGAGATTTCCAGTTATTCGACGTGTGAACGGCGTTAATTTCCGTCCAATGTCATACATGACACAATGTATAGCGACTGCCTTTATGTCGAAAAAACTTTGAAAAACACTATTATTTAATACAGAGAACGCATATTTTCACAAAGCGTGGGTCCAGAATGTCCATTTGACCTCTGTTCTAAATGTTAATGTATGCTGCCAATCATGATCACTCAAATTCAAATTGCGGCCTGGGCGATCTTGATCCCTGCCGAGCACAACTAACAAAGCGTACTGACTTATCACTAAAATCACCGTTATGTACCTAAACATATGCATACACAGCCACATACAACGTACATGATAAGACACTTGTAATGAACACGCAAGAAACGGCATTTTCTTTTTGGAGTGATTGGTGGTCCTGAAAAAAAAAACGTTTTGTATGTGTTCCTGTAAAAAGTTATTAACCCTTAGAGTCTTCACACGTCTTTTTGAAGGCAATCAAAATCTCATTTCTTCCTTCAGGCATCGAAACTGAATCTTTTCACTCACATTTTGAGGAAGTACGTTTGGCATTGTGACAAGTTTGGTCATGTTTATATCAGTTGATTCAATTCAGTTGAGCTGAGAGGAATTGAAATGTCAGTGTCGATTACATTGTTACCACTGTTACTGGCTTCGTCAACATTGCGTTGTAGATCGATCATCCATACTCGAGTACTCATCGACGACGACCACGGCCCTGCATAGCTGTCCTGGGGGACTCATCAGCGTCATTTACTTTTTTTACCAATGTATTTCAAAATACTTGGCTGACCATTGTCACAGATTACCAGTAGTTTCCTTTTGTTGAAGTTTCTGGCTTACATATCGTGAACAGCAAGCAGCGTATATAGTATTCAAATATGCAGGCTCATCTATGGAACTACGGACAACTTTTCCACTACGTCTCAGTCACATGTTATTTGCATATTACGAACGGTCGTCGATGTTTTCCAAGGTTACCTATCCTAGGTAAACGGATATGCAACCTGCGCTTACTATACTTCGGGTCATGCTGTTGCATACCAAACTCTAAACTGGGGATCGTAACGTTTTAAATCAGTTTTACTCAAAATTTCTTCACCCTTTTCTGTGATTTGTTCGAAATACCAAAATTACACTGAAAATAAGCTTACGAACGAGTGAAGATTTGTTTTTCAAATTCACTAGTTTTTTTTTCCGTTGCAAGCTGGTGTAACCCGGCCGCGCGACGTCTTTTACCAGTGACCGGCTGTTATCTACATCACTGCCAACCAAAAAAGCCATAAAGCTACAAACAGTAGAAGGTTCTAACTTACGATTGCTTATGATAACAATCTGCTGCCGTCCTAGAGACTATAATCTATTTGCTAGACTTTCCCCTTATTGTTTATATGTCTAGTTTGCGCCCTTGTACCGAGCACGAGTACCAGAGGAAATTCTCTCCTGAAGTCAAGACCTTCGTTTTCTATCTTCCTTCCGAAGCTCGTAATACTATGTCCATTTCAACTACTGGCTTCAATCACAGCGCCTTCTCATTCAAATCACCCGCTGCTGTTGTGAAAAAGTATCCGTTCCATGTTGAAAGCCGGGGTTGAAACCAGGGGGTTGAAAACCGGGTCCCGTTTGAAATCGCAACGGAATATGCACACATCTACTTAGACGCAAAAAGGTTAGCAGAAACTCAGAGATGTATTGAAAGCCATACATCGTTGCGGTTTATTGAGTAAATTGTATGATGGAAATTCGTCTCCGAACTTGGCGATACATGAGCGGCCATTCTGTTTCATAACTTCCTATACATGTATTTCTATTGCATACCACAGCGGTCATCGCATCGCTGTCTATCGAACCACAAAACGACTGTGATTTGAATTCAGTAAATTTTGATTGGATTCGAACTCACAACGTACGGCATACAGTCACCTTAGTAGCGAAGAAATCACAGTCAAGGAAGGTCTGTCGACCAGACCACAGCCCCTAGACCACTCCACAAACCCTAGTTATAATGTAGTCTCGAATTGTGTGAACTCTATACAGTTCCGTAATATTCAGGCAGAGGTGATAATCGGTAGTTCCTGGTGTAAAAGATAGTTTATGTTTCTCTGATTAGCCAACGACTAAGCAAGTGTTTAACCATCCCGCCCAGTGTTTGCCAACAACCAACGTCACTACGACGTTGCCTATTGTGCGCCCACGGCGCTGGACTTTCCTCTTTCAGGTAGATAAATACCAAATTGTTCATTTTTCTGTCAAATTTTCAAAATTCTCTGAGAATACGCCTTGAATTAAGACCCAGAATTGAGATGTGCCGCCAGTTAAAGATAAGGAATGGTTTCAGTGTAAAATTCACGATTTTTAAAAATCAAAACAAATGCACATGGCTATCCCGGTTAAATCGGGGAGCTTTTGTAAACATTGTGGACATATTTGCATTGCTATTTGCATAATCTCCCTTGAGTGACACAACGGTGCGTGGCACGAGCTAATTTACATAATGACGTGTTGTGACTCCTCCAAACACAAGGATTACTTCCGTCTGTAAACAATAAACCATAATTAAATGTTTGTCGAAGCCTAGTCCAATAAACAAGTATTCGCACAGTTCCAGACATAGTCTACACCAGACAGCAAGTCATTTTTCTTAGTGTGGTCAAGACATCGTGTCAACGACAATTTCTCAGCAGTGCGACGTTTTATCACTCTTTGCGTAGGGTTGGTCGGAGCCTGCACACGCCGCTTTACGGTGGTTGACGTCTTTTTCGCAATGTTAAATAAACAATTACAGTGTTCATTCTAGGATTTAAAAACTGTGGGCCCCAACTCCTGTCCCAACGGGGCCATTGTAGAAAATCGGGGGCCATCATCATTACACATGTGAAAACCTTGAATTTTCTGCAGAAAATATTGTAGTCTATCAAGTCAAGAAAAGGAGAATACTGGAGATCTGGCGCCCCGTTAACCAACCAAGCCTACTGCTAAGTTGTCCCTTGTACGTACGCAACAGGCCCAACAATTGCAACTGCAAACCGTTTGGTTTGATTCAATTGTTTACGTAACTTATGTAATGAATTATCGATATGTCGGACTTGAACAACTGTACAAATTGCTAAGGACTGTGATTTTGACTGTGGAAACGATCGTGATCAAAGCTTAGCGCACCGGTAGGATTTCTCCGATAGTGGCCCTCGATTTGCACGCATCGACAATTACTGATATACTGTTACAGCACGAGAGTGTAACCCGTACGACCTAAATAAAGTGATCGCTACATCAACTTTTAAACATAACTCGTATGCATTAGCAAATTTACGATCATTGGTTCTGGCCAAAGGGTATTACACAGCGGTGTTGTTCTATGCAAAGACCTGGCTACTCTGGAAAACGAGATGTGTCCGACCTAAAATGTGTTGCTCTTCAAAACGATCATGGCTGTTTTCCTTGCAGTGTTCAACGTTTCGTTTGTATAGACGGCAGACGTCGCAAACGCTTCAATCAAACGTTTCAAGCCAAACGTTTCAAGCGTTTTTCTCAAACGCTGCCCGATCATCCTGGGTTCATCAACTATACCGTGAATGAAGTATCCGACTTTGTCACCTCGTGAATTCGCGCTCACAAACATTAGCTGCTTGAAATTCACACTGTCCATTAGAAACATAATGAACTCAAAATCCGTGTCTGGGATTTCCTTTATATGCCTTTGTTTTATTTTAATGTGTTGGACGAAGGTGCTTTTCAAGGAATTTTAATTATCACGCCATATAATTTGAATGGAGCCTCCGAGAAAAAATCGCAGACACGGTTTTGAAGGATATTGTCAAGGCTTGTCAATGAAGAAATTCAAACCGGAAATCTTGCAGCGTGTTCGCATAAGGCGGGAAAAACCGGTTTTTGGAAGGTTCAGCAAAACGCGTGTCACGTGACTCTTATGCAAACAATGACCGTGTACTGTGCTTGGTCGGATAGCTCTATATCAGGGCTTTCAGAAAATGTATACTTTATTGGGGTTTGGGACGTGTTCAATTGAGAAAAAAGTAAAAATCTGAAAGTTTCTAAAAGGTATTTATCATCCTTAAGCATTTTCACTGTGGTAAAAATAACTATATCATTTCAAATCTTGACATCTTCGACTGAGATTAATTGTTAATTGTGTGCCCAAAGCTATTGGTATGGCCATGTTTACTATTATTTATTTCTCTGTTCAAAAGAAGGTTGTCGATACGATACCGCGCGGATGTTATCATGATTATTCAGAATGCAACACTGAGAAAGCACGTTTGAGATTAAATACACCGTTTATGATCATGTGAACGGATTGGCTTTAAAATGCGCAGCTTTAAAATGTCATATTTTAGTTCTTGAAGGAAAATGAGAAATCCTACAATGTCATGGCATGTTAAGATATACATCAATTGCTCAAAAGTAATAATAAATCATATATAATGGTGTAATACTATGTTATTGTACGTCAGATATGTATATTGGCTAAAGTCAATCTGGATATGCAATTATGAAAGTGATTTAAGGTTCCAAGATATTGACCTTAATAATCTACCAATTCTCTGGTGGTTAATAAGCTCAGAATCCCCATAAATTATACATTTTCTTAAATCCTAGATATAGGGAAGCATTTGTAACCACAGTGTCACCATTGTTTACATAACTATCACGTAACAGGTACTTTGCATAACCTTTCAAAAATCGGTTTTCCCTATGTTTTGACTCAATTCTTCAAAGTACCTGACTCAAACTTGCTGGAATGCAAAATGTCACAACGTTCTTTCAAAGTGTGTCTCAGATTTTTTACATCTTGCTTAGTCTTTTTTTGGAGCACAATTTTAAAGAAATCAAACAGGGTTAAATTCACCATTCGGGAAGTTTTTCTGGCATAAAAATTGTTTCAGAAGGTTGAAAACAATTCTGAGACACACTTTGGAAGATCTTCAGAACAGCTTGCACTCACACAAATCATTTCAGGCACATATCTCAAAGCATTGAAACAAAACATCGGGAAAACTGATTTTTGAAAGGTTATGCAAATTACCTGTCACGTGACAGTTATGCAATCAATGGTGACACTATGGTAAATAAAATGTTTCCCTTTATCTAGGGTTTCCGAAAATATATAATTTACGGGGGTTCTGAGCTTATTTTCCACTAGAGAATTGTTAGCTTAAAACGGCCAATTTCTTGTCTTGGAACCTATACTGCTCTGAAGTATTTGAGCTCACATAATTTTTCTTCGCCGTTTTCTAACTATTCAATTTCCAGTTTATTATTATCACGAGAAAAAATATAATATATTCAAATTAAATAACACTAACCCGGTCAGTGGATTGCACGCAATAGCTATAGGATGATCCAAATCAGTCGTGACCAAAGATCTATAATGGGTTCCATCGAAATCGGATACTTTAATCCAGTTATACAATGCGTCTGTCCAGTAGATATTTTTTGCCACCCAGTCAACACAGATTCCTCCGTCCTTTGCAGACGTACCAGTGTATATCACATTTTCAATTCCACTGTCTAACTCATGACTTAAAATTTGTTGATATTTGACATCGCTAAAGAAAAGACGCGAATACTCAAAATCGAAAGCAATTGACCTGAATGCCATTTCTTCGTCGTCTGTTATCGTATGATAGATCATTCTATCAGCGTCGTATACTTGTTGTCCAGTGCCATTATAGTAAGTGATTGCGGTACGATCACTACTTTGTCGGGCCATCAGTATTCTTGGATAAGCACTGCCTTGGTCGATATTGTTTGCTTTCATTCCTGTCAATCAATACAGATTCGAATAAAAATTATTCTACAGACATTAAGATAGCCCTTGAAGTTGTAAATTTATTTTAATGTGCCTATGAAAATGTCTTTGTGGTTAGTGACACGAATTTCGATTAGAGTAAAAAATCGCTCAAACGATTAAGTTCCACAACACGCACGCACTGCCCTATCTAGCGACACCTCATGTAGCTTTGAATTTCGAATCATAAATTTTAAGAGATAAGTCAATGAAATCTTCTTTGCCATACAATTTTGCTTAGCACTAGAAAACAGATTAATACTCATTTTCTTAGGTTGTTCAAGGAGCTACAAATAATTCACTGCTTAAGCTTTCTTTGATGATCTTTACAAGGCAAGAATATAATTATGCACTCATTTTTGAAATCTTACAACTTTTTAGAAATGCGAGTGTCACTGTTCGGAAATATTTACGCACTGGGTACTTTCAAATCTGAAACTTACTTATAATGAAAAATAGCGATTGGCGTTCGAACATGCCCATCGTAATGTCATGATTCGTTAAAGTTCTTACCTTGAAATGAAAAGGAGCAACACGCAGATGCAAACAATAAAATACTGGCTGACAGTTGTCGATTACTGATATTAAAAGTCATTTTCATTGAACTGACTTACTCTGATGATACACTCACTGGTAACAGCATCAGTATAAAATTACATTGTTCTAACACAACACAAAATATATTTGAAATGGAGAAGTGAAAATAGCGTGATAAGATAAGTTACTTCCGCTAGCTGTTTAAAAATGATTTTAGCAGATACTCTGGTTTCATTTCCCACAGCCTAGATTCCCAATGCGGTTTTGTATCCAAAGTACGTCGATCATTGTACATAGATCTATTAAAAGCACATATTGCTCGAGTGACTGTGAAAGGACTCCAACTGAGAAAAAATATGTTGTTTGCGTTCCATTTAAGTCGATGAACAAATGTGTCTCTAACTGACTAAGAATACTAAAGTGAATTATTTTTTTTTCATATTTGCCATGCCCATTTAAGGCGTCCGATCTTTTCCGGAGATATTATAGGAATTTTTCACTTTTTGATTAAATAGATTCCCATTGTTCGCGTCCTCGCAACTGCTCAAACCCAAATGAAGTCCATGTTCAAAAACATTCGGTTAAATCCCGCAAAAAAATTTAACAGTTATGGTCTCTGACTTGCTTATCATTGACATTATGATTAATTAAATCGGTTATCCGAAAACATTGCTCATCGCCTAAAAGCTTATACATCTTCGAAACAACAGAAAATCACACACATTGCTGAAATGCTGATGACTGTTTTGCTTTTTACATGTACGCATTTGAAAAGTTACTTTATTTTCTTCATTTATTATCTTCTCTGATTTGATCTAATGATTGTAGCCTAGTAAAATGGTTGATCTCCAAGGAGAGATTCAGAACGTTAAAATCTATTGTCAAAATATTACATGTTTTAAGGATAAATACAAAATCTAAAATCTGCCTTTAAAAAACGTAAATGTCTCAGGAGATTTTCTTCCATTTTTTGTTTTCTATTTCACTTCAGAGCAACTTGTATTTACCATACGTTTTCCACAACATTATCAATGGGTGAAATTGCAACTTTAACATTCTTTATGTAATTGCATAAAATTTGCATGAAGTTGATCAGCTCATACACCCACCTTTATGTAGTGCATAAATGTGTAAAAAACAGGAAGTTGGGGTGGTGCCTACGTGCATCTTTATGCACTCGTATAAAAGGGTTTAATGACAAATTAAATTTTTTCATCATTCTGCAGTCATATGAAGTTGTATAATTTTACATGTGTGTTAAAAATTATGAGACCACACCGGGATGACAACTTGACAGTCTCTACAAATTTGAAAGGTTACGTTTGAGATTATGGCTCGGTGTATTTTGAGAAACATCTAGTCACATACTGTATCCTAAACGTGATCAAACCCATCTGGAAGGGCCTAGGCTTTGCACTTTACAGTCCCTGCACATTAATTTAAACATCATCCTCCTCTAATTCTTATTGTTTTGCAGGAGTCTTTTTATATTTAAACTGAAAAAGCTTGTCTTTTGTACACTACAGTATATATTGCTGCAGCCATGAAGGAAATTGCGATAGGTCAGACAATGACACGTCATGCAGACTCTTAGGACATCAGCTTATTTTGAGAGCTGGCTAGCACGGCTATGACACTGATTGACAAAATGACAAAGTTGCATAGCACAGTCATTCATGTGTAAGAATGCAGTTCATTGATACATAGGCCTATACTAAAGAAATACACAGAACCTTTCGCAACTGAAATGTGCATACATATGCATGTCATAATATTGATACAGTTTCCTTAAACTAATGCCAATAGGAGTCGCGATCCGCTCAAAAATATTTTTAAAAAAAGCTTCGAAGGGCCACCTCGTGACCATTCTGTTGTGATACTTTTTTGGATATCATGGGAGAACATTTGAGCCATAGTTCATGGTCTTTATAACAAGTTAAATGAGATCATTTCAAGCATAAGCCCTGAAGGAAACGCCCGGGTGGACCATATTAATACAAGGCGATTTCTCTTGCCATAAAACTGTTCCGAGACAGCGAAGTATTGAAAAAAGCAGACACTATTAATTTTCACAGATCAGATATACCTGGCCATCGCGATAACATTTCTTGCATCAGTGTCTATATGGAAGTAATTCGTTCTAAAATGAAGAAGTAAAAAATGTTTATTTATCAGTTTTGTCAGTTCTTCAAAGAAACACCATATAAGTGACTTACTGTTGGTAGTTAATCCAAGTCAGGAAGTCGGGTATATACACTTACCGTACCACGGTTATGTCTATTCGCACAGATATTACCAAAAAGAGCGTCTATTTACTATTTCACGTTTTTCCTTGTAGAGATCTCGAAATTCTTACACAAAGCGATCATATATATGACCTATCACAAATACATGTGAAATTGCCAAGCTCTATTCAAATGATTTTCAACTGAGTGCTTTTTTTGATTGATATGTTACAAACTTTCATAACTCTGCAAGGGTATGGTACAATACACCGAGTGATAAACCAGTGATTAATTTCAGAATCTTATGTCGAACAAGTAGCATGGAAATGTTTGTCTAATATTGTCGATGTGTGAGTCAAGCTCGTAAGTTGCTACTGAGGCTGGGTTTATCAGCATTGAAATCTGATAAAAATAATGCGTTCTACCTGGTAACATGCAAATGGTGATACGTTTGACAGGTACCGGAGGTAGAATAGTGGCTAACAGCACAGAACTACTTGAGGTGACCATTTAGAGAAGTGAAACTTCCGCGACTGCTGTGTGAAACACAAGTTTGGAGATATACACAACTAGATAGATGGAGATTTGAAGCAAACTTTTTCTCGACATTCCTTGGCAGGAAGGCGGGGATTTGCAGAGAAAGAGAGTACAAGTGCGCCTTCCTCCAGTGTTGGGGTATTTACAAGAGTGTTTGCAGTGTACTTTGGGGTTATCCCCGCACGGCAGGCCAGCGAGTGTGGGGGCACAATAATACATCGCAGGTCCAAAGAGAACAGGTCCCGCTCAAATTTCCTCTGCAATCACGGGATAAAGAACAGTGCAAAACTAACAATGTATACATTGAAACATTATTTATTTCTTTTTAATTTACAGGTTTTTAAGACGCTTTATTTCATGCAAACAAGTTTGAATATAAGCAACCAAGAAACAATTGGCATATATGAGATTGAGGTGCCCATCGCGAGCAAAAGAAATAAGGAAAACACTGCAGTGAAAAACATCAAAATTTTCAGAATACTAGTGTCGCTCTCCCTTTGATACAATACATAGTAAGCTTTGACATTGGTATCGTCTTTAAAATCTTTAAAGCTGAAACACTATTGCTCTTGCGAAGTAGCTTGGAAACTACCCTTTTCGGTTTATTTACAATGTACTATTTGTTCAAAACAAAGGAACATGTGTTTATAAGCCATATGTGGGAAATATGTAATAATCAGCGGCACTCTTACGTGAGTCCCTAACAGCTTGGCAGCAGTAGTGAACTATAGGTATGTATGCAAAGGTAGGCCACGGGGTACAATGAATGCACTATTTGTGTTCCAGTCATTCTAACGGATGCGTAGTGATGTTACTATGTTCGGAAACAGGAAGTATTGACTGCCTACTTTGAAACTGAAGGAGAGTTCAATTAGTATAAGAGACGCAATTGCGTCCAATACGTACATGTTTCGTTATGGTTACGTGATAACCAAGCGTCGCGTACGTTTGGCACGGATGTTCGGAACGGTAAACGTTAATTCAACACACAGTAAGGATTACGAGCAGTATTTTTATAATTTTTTCTGGGTGTTCTCTGTGAATTTAGGTGAGCAATCATTTAAAACGTCATAGTAAAGAAGCAAACGTCCTTAATATCATATATTTTGCGTGGTGTGCATAACAACACGAAGCACTCGCCATGATTTCCCATTGTCAACGAAATGTTGTCTCACTCTACATTTTATCTGACTCCTCAATACAGATTTCTTTCAAGTTGTCGTATATATCAAAGGAAATCGGAAGATTTAATTTGATGGTGGTATGGGGTTTCAGAATGGTCGTCATTTGAAGAAAGTCGTTTTAGGAGAAAATTACACGAACTTCTCTTGATTCCTAGAAATAACGCAGCAAACGCGATTCATCGTCAGTCAACCGAAAATCCAAACGTTAGCAAGGGTGCACGTATTTCACTATATAATAAGACGTATGCGCATGCGCAACTGCGTGAAAATAAAATTCTCAATTGTTGCGGCCAAGGGTCACATAATCTTGCACTGAAAAGAATCAAAGAAAACTTCCAGTACCCATTTATATCTGAATTGAAGATCAAGTCACGTATCTAGAGATTTTCTGCAAAGAGAAACGATTTGCAATAAAGTTATTCGTGCCGATCACAGTGATCACTTTTTCCTATATTACTTTTTATATTTTGTCATGGAAATCTGTGCACCTTGCCGGCACTCTTGGTGGGTTCATATTTTGCCTGCTTCCTGTTAAAAATATAAAACCTGTGCTGAGACATGTCTGTTTCAGCAGCTGATGTTATTTAATTTAGTTTAGGACGGTAGACTATATGAAATATGAAGATCCAATTATCCCAAATTAGTTCCAAGCAAAGAGTATCGGAATACGCTGCCCACATGCGGGAGTTGTCAACCTGATGTAATAGCCATTCCTTAGATTTCCATCGATAAAGTGAGTGCGCAAACACAAAAAGTGAACTCATAAATTTCAATTGACGTGGTGGGTATGGCCGATGTATCCCTAATAGGCCATAGCCACCATGTCTAAATCTGTGTGGGGAAAGCTGTCATGTATGTAGCTGCAAGGCGTAGGGTTTTTTTAGTTCTTAAATATAATGTTTATTTTACCCACTTATTGTATTCGTAAACATTAATTTCCTACTGTGTAAGAACTTTTACGCCGGTCAAGATTCATTATTTGAATACAACCAAGTAACAAGAAATGTAAGTAATGTAGGTCGAGTGTTTGGAAGGATATGACTGTCATTCCGAGACGGTTGAAGAGTTCATTTCTCCAAGCATATTGGTTGATGCACACCACTGCAGTAATAGTTCGAGATTAATGTACAATGACAGATTGAGAGATCGATACAGGTCTACTGTCACAAGTTATACTCGAAGTATGGAAATACACGTATAGGTAAATAATCATATGTTATTATCGCTTCTATGAGTGTAATGTATACTTGATCTCAAAAGTTGCATAAAGACCCATGAATTGTATATTTTACTGTAAAAAAGAACTGTTTACTGGTTAGCTTCCAATAAAATAGAGCAAAAGTTTAAAACATTATACTATCATCCCCAGTCGATGAAAATAACAATTTCGAGCCATCTTAGTGACTATTCATATGGCATTAAAGGTCTGGTGAAATGCCCATGTTGCAAAATCACAGAAATACAGTTGATGGTCTATAAAACAGTTACATTCATTTCTTTTTTCGTTTAGCGCGCGTGATTATGAAATATGGCAAAAGAAAAATGCAATGTGGGCGTGTCCCCCGAGCCTCTCCAGTCGACTTTTTTCGGCTTTCCGAAGTTTGCCCGACGCCATATCTCATAACGGGAATTAAAGTATTTCACACCTCCGTAAGCTCCCTACGGGGGGTAACTTCTAGGGTTTCTGCTTACATGATCAGGACAGTGTCCTCCTTCACTATGGGAGAACGTTGTTCTTTTGGTGCC
>LD353718.1:167463-185976 GCA_001465055.1 Ptychodera flava | reverse complement strand
ACATTGAAACAACATTTGTAATTCCTAAAAGTAGCAATATGTTAAAATCTAATCACCTCTCCAATAAGGCTGTTCGTAGAGAATGTACATTTACCACCGCTTAGTACCGACACCTAATGTTAGCTTCACCCCATAAATTTTCGGCTGAATATAGACTCGTATGTTTTGAACAGCAATAATGTAAAAGTCAGTCATTTTTATTGCTGCAATAACAGGCAATTTAGTCTCTGGGAGTGCATTGGAAATGTCCCCCACCAGCTAGGGCTATGATGACCTTTATATGTACTTACCTTGCCGATTATTCGTCAAAGTAATAACAAGAACACTTAGTATATGAAACGTCGTTTACCGGATGTCTGAAACACATGGTTAATTACTAATCAGTCAAAGTTGGTGATTATGTAAAGAATCGCATAACTGATATACTTCTTTGTGGTTTTAATGCATTTAATGATTACTTCTGTATTATCTGGTTAAACTTTTATCTCTTCTGTCTGAATTATGAAAATATTGTGTTATGCAATCTGGTGTTAAATTGAAGTTTAAGTAGGTATGAGGAAGGCCTCGACAAACAGATAAAATGTCTGCACCTATCTCTTTATATTGAAGTCTTAATCAGACCTTCAAATATCGACTTTATGAACATCGGAATAGTCATGTCTAAAATAGTGTCGATAAGTAATCAGCAATTGCATACTTTAGCGTGAAATTAAAATGCATGGAGCATTTCCTTTTTCACATACTTTACACAAGTATTTAAGAGGACGAACAAACATTGAACTCTGCTCTCCTAGCAATTAAATGCTACACAAGTCTTGAAATTGTCTCCAGGGCTCCAAGACATAAAGGGAAAGTAGGTGACCGTAAGCAAATGCTGATGTGACAAGTTTTGTAGTTACAAAGTTGGTGTGACATAGTAAAGAAGACCTGGCCAGTATTTCGATGTATTTTTCGCCTCAGAAGTTACTTTTTATAGTACTGTATTCTGCAAACAGGAAACGAGAATCGAAAATACTAAGCTCATGAAGTTTCATTTCGATTCGTTTCCTTGCCAAATTTTGTTTATAAATAAATTTGCCTTCGGGAGAAAATGTAACACATAAATGCATGTTATTAAACTCGTGCCAATGTTATGGCAAATTTGACTGATATAAAAGTTTTTACAAAGTCCCGGATGTTTGCACACGATGCTATTTTGTATTCAAGGTGACATATTCTTTGTGACATTAGTTTTGCTACAATTATGATATGTGATGTCACCTTTCAGCTTTTGAGGTTTAAGCGATTGTTTCTCGCAAATAAAATCACGATTTCTATAATCTAATGAACTCAATTTATTTTGTTTTTCATTGCGTCCCTATTTCAAATAGTCGTATGAGCAACGGATTTATGTATCTTTTTCCTGACTTTTGTGATTCAGGCGACATTCGATTTCAGACACACTGACGCAGTACATTTTTAACGGTTATTATATGGAACCCTCATTTATCACTGTATAGCAGAATACTCCAAAGACAAAATAGTAAGGAACCCTAATAAGATAATACATCGGCTAAAATAATATTATGCAGACTTGATGGGCAACGGTAAAACATTCGTTCATTAACTGAAGAAAGTTTGCACAGTGGTGGAGAATCCGGGCGCACCCATAAGTGAGGCTGATTTTATGATGAAGAATTCTAGTCTGTAAACATAGTATCAGTCAGCCATTATCTTCGCCGAAATGTTTCTTCTTGCTTTAGGCTATCGAATAGTATGGTTTTATCAAGTAACGCGTTTTTTTTTCAACTTACGCCATCCTCAAAACTTCAAGCTTTCTTAGTGAAATGAACATTCTACAGTGAGTACTTTGATGAAACTCTGTGCATTAGAAAACCGATTGCACTGTAGAGCACGTTTGTGAGTTGACTTTTAAGTTGCTTGCAGGTGAAAACTTGTGGCGCACTCAATCAATGGCATTCCCAATACAACGTGTTTTATTATCTAAGAATTTATGTAGGTCGGAGGGGGAGATCGGCTAGAGTCGTTGCCGTTCGTTATTCCTGAAATTACGTCGGTAATCGCTGTCTTGTTGCGGTATTAAAAAGGCAATGGGGTTAGAAGTGGAATCGATTTGCACTTAAATAAGCCGCCTCTAACTACGCTGACGGGTTCGAACTATACTGCTTGGGTAGAAATAGGACAGCCCGGTGCATCTAGGACCCTCGTGCTTAGATGGAGTTCATTTGTCATCTGTAATAGCCGTATTTGGCATAACAAGGCCTACAAGAGATTAGCAAACGCCTTTAGGTATGTGAATATAAGAAATATTCGTAATTACCGGGGTACATTAAATACAGTTGGCCCGATTACATATGTACAAAGTAGCCTTCCAAAATAACCTATGAGAAAAACAACTTTGGGGTTTCACCGTGAATACAAACTACCTTTTGTTAGTGTGACATTATCTTTTTCTGAAGACAGTTTTGTTTACACAATGTAAATAAAATTACTCGTTTTCGCAGTGATAGTGTGACATCGTACATTGAGATATACACTGATAGCTTTAGATTCTTTGTCAAGATTCTAACATGTAACAACAACCTCGTCAGGAGAACTATTGGTATTTAAAAGACTGGTCGTCCTTGATTTTGTTTAATTGAAGAGTGGTTGAGAAGAACAGTAAAGCCAACATTGCTTGCGCCAAGGACATTCAGTGTGCTATGAAAACGTTATGAAATTTTGTTGTCGCGATGGAAAATCGACGGTAGCTGTCAAATATTTTCTGATAGATCGCTAAGATACGTGTAATGCATTGGCAAGTAACACTAAGAGGGAAATTGATCTCGCAGTCTTTCGAATTTTGGTGTCTCTTTTAACAAACGTATGTTCAGTGACGTGATTGATTGAACATGCATAGCGTTACAAGGACAATCATACTTTCAAGTCAAAGTTAAGACACATAGAACTTGACTAAATATCACGGAATGAGATATTCGGTCTTTTTATTGGTAAATTTAGTTGATATGTATCGACAACAATCAACTTGGTACTGTTTAATTACTCTGTTTTAGACTCTTTTACTGCCTTTATCTTCTGCTCGTATAAATGACAGTCATGCGCACACGATGATGACTTTGAATTGTTCTGAATAGTATCCTTCGAGTCCTGATCACATGTTTTTCAAATTGTTAATCAAACGCAAACCAAATTTGCATTTTTAGTGGTTTCTTATTGGCCTCCTAGTTTCAACAAAAATTCTGAAAATTACAGATAACTGCTAAGTTTGATTAAATTTAGAAACCAGAACTAGCTTCAGAATTCAGAAAAATCAATGACAGAACATTCAAGTGGACAAACCCGTATTAACATGTAGGACAAAGCAAGGGTCCCCGAAGTACTGGCATCATTTCATTGCTTTCCGCGAGAAATATCGTGTAGAACTCAGTGCACCACACGAAGTTTCTGCACATGTGTGGAACTCTGACCCCCATCCTTGTTCTTGTCGTACCCCTTTGTAACAGCAAGACCAGTGATATGCAAATTTGCTTTCATCAAAATCTTGCTATAAATAATGGATGCACTTAACTTCATACAAAATGTCTATGGGGAGTTTTCTTTCACTACAGACCGTTCCGTGGCCTTTACACGAGCATGTGGGCAGTAAGACGTCTTAGGCAGGAACAATCTACTTCAATGTGTGATGAATTGCGCCATTTAAAAACGATCAAGGCATCTTTCTGCTCCCGACATGCACTTCGGTATTCTTCATCTTAAGTAGGTGAAACTTTTAGGACTTTGTTAAAAGCAAGACTCGTTACAACATACTACCAATTTGAACAGCCTTATTTTCCGTACACCTAATAAATATAGTCTCCCTCGTTACCTGTAGTAGCTAATTCTCGTATAAAAATACGAATCAGTCACGCCGTAAAGAATACTGTAAATTTGTCAAGAAACTTGAAGTCACTCATTCGTTTGCCATGAGAAGTACGATTACAGATATTCTACACAAAAGGAGCCTTTTTAAATGAATATCATGTACATACGGACAATAAAATCCGAATTTCCGTGACTCTAAATAATAATATAGTGTCGTCTGCTGAACGACAGTCTGTAGTGCAAAGATCACAATGACAACTATAGTGTCATTTCCAGTTACTTGTCAGATCAATACTATTGGGTAAAAAGTATTTTTCACATGTTTATTTCACATGACTGAAATAATTTTTTCGTCTATTTGGTACAGCAAGAAGTATAGTTGATATATTCTGACATGCCAGCAGTAATGAAAGCGGGAAGTCCCCATATGGTGTCATCGACATGAACATACATAAATAATATTTAGTCGAGGTATGTTGCCCCTTTCCGAAGTATTACATTTCTTAATATTTACAAATAAATGCACTGTCATAAGAAGACAATATTTCATTTAATACGAACTGAAACATGAATGTTTTTTATCACAAACAATAAGGAAGCTAAAAACCGCTTGAAAAATGTGTATAGCTTGTGAAAGACATTTCAATTTGACGATTATAGTAAATGGTAGAATTAACACAGATTTTGCAAAATAAGATACTCTGTACATCATGCATAGGCAGCTCAGACAGGATAGTTTCTGATAACGTCAAGTTATTACATGCACGATAAATAGATTCTGAGATTCTACCAGTACATTCCGAGTACGTGTTCATGTTTATACTCTCAACCACCTTTGATAGTATGTGTCCTTCGCCTAGTTACAAACTATTTCAAAAACTGTGTCTTTTTATAGACTTCCTGTGGCAATCAACCGTATCCTATTGCATTTGAGTGTAAATTATGCTTTAAAGCAGTCGCCGAGTTTTGTCCACCAATGAAATCTCGCCGTGCAAGTATAACATACGCCATGGGTACAGGCGTAGGAATCTTGACGGCGTAACTCTTACATAATTCGAAGGCAAAACAAAACGCCACATTTTAAGGAGGATGCAAATATGCTAAACATTTTTTATAAATATCACAATATTGTACTCTTTTGTTTAATTGAAAGTTTACTCAACTTGAAAAAGAATAGTCATTTAAGTACTCTTTGTTCAAGTTTTCCGTGAAACTTAAACCTCCGTATGGCAGACACAGGGAGTATGATCGGGAAAAGTCATGAATTCAAATAGCGTAAAATGTGTTGAAAAAAGAATTTTTTACTCTTTCATTGAAAAACAATTAAACGCTTTGTTGTTGAACAGGCTAACCTAGAAACCGTTTTGTTTCAACAACTGAAAGATGGTTAGTGCCTAAATATTTGGCAGATATAATATTATTAAAGGTAGGTGCTTTCCCCTACAAGGTCTTTTGCCTGACTTTCGAAATATCATAACTTAGGTCTTGTTTCCACGCATTGATAACCATACATAATTTGCTCTAATCGATTGTGTTGCAAGTTTTCAGCAGACGACACATAATTGCTCATATATACATCGTCTACATAGAAATATACTTAGAACATTTTGAGTCAAATATTTTCTGAATTTAACAACATGCTGTCTGATTCTTCGGTGAAAAAAATAGCCAGAGATGATATGAATGTTGATTATTGTGTTTAATGCGTGAATAGAATGCTGAATAGAGCAAATACATAATCATTCTTTAGGCCTAGCATGCTTTAATGTAATTAACGATGAAAGTACCTTTGAAGTTTCATGAAATTTACTTTAAAGATTTTCCTGTGTATTCTTTGCCTCTTGAAAGATGAACTAACTATTGATATGAGCTGTGATCATTCGTTTTCAGGGACGAAATGTTACTCGTTATTCTCCAGGTTTTCCGTGTACAAAAAAACCACCCTCTTGATAAAATGGCGAAACCATTTTTTCACCACGTGACGGTCATTTTGTTTAACCCCTTGCAATGTTTGACATATTGACTGGCTGGTCTCGACGTCTGCATGTTGTCTACCTCCGGCAAAGTTAGACCTCTGCTGGGGTGAATATGGAATTTGGAAGATTTATATCGGTCTATGATGAAAAAATATCAAAAGGCTACCCCCATATTACACTCCGCTGCTGCAGCGTGCTCACTTGGATTGCACGGCGATAGTGTAGACAGTTGTCAACATACCGGTATTTACGTGATCTTGTTTTTGCGTAGTTAGCTGAAAACTGGTAATGCATTGTTGTCAGACAGTTTGCAGGTCAAGGCGATGGCTCTCTGTCTTTATCGTGAACATTGACAAAAAACATTAATTAATTATAATTATTTTTAAAACTTCGAATCAAGAATAATTTCAGGCTAGTTGTACTTGAAAATCCATATTTATGTGATATCATGTATGACACTGATAGTCGACTAATATACGCGAATTATGTTGAAGTTTCATGCGAGTCTTTCATATAGAGTTTCCCCCTATTCAACAGTAACTTTACCTGTCAAATCTTGTTGTGAAGTGAAATTATGAAATGCAAACATTGAATATTCAAAAATGTATAAATGCATTGTATTGAATCGTGATATATTGCGGAACCAAGCTTTCCATTTAAAGACTGTCAAGTCAGATGTCATATCAGTTTTTTTAACAGATAAGAGAAGAGTTAGGATATCGGAACGACTTCCAACTCCTTTAGTTCCAAAGCAAAAGATTTCTTTCAAGAAGATCTGCAGTGCAGACAGAAGGCGCCATAAACTGCACACTGTTTGTCCGAGAATTCGCTCAAAACGTGCACAATTTGCAAATTCGGTAAGGTTTACATTGACGATAATATTATTTATATTATTTAACGGAGATTATTTTGTAAAAAGTGTTATTCAGAGGCCGCACTTTCATTTCCAACAAGTATCGATTCATAAAAATAGAATATTTTATCAACACCAGGTTCTGATCGTTTCAAGAAAGACTTGAAGCTTGTGTAGTTTAATTTCTTCTTGCCCGTCACATTTTATTTATATTTATTTTACTGTTTCTCTATGGAGACTTCAGATGAAAATGAGCAAAGAAACGCAGGTTCCCAAACACATATGATGTAACAAAACATGTACGAATGGTACCCTTATAACTGAATCTGTATTAGTTTTCCATAAAAGTTACAAAGTCGTAAATTTAAGATGTTACTCTGCAATATGTAGAATCAGACTGATGAATGTTTTATGGTCGAGGTCTGTCAAGTGACAGTTTGACTCAAATAAGAACATAAAATGCTACCGGATATTTCGTGTCCGACATTACAAACACTACCTGTATAGATATTGCCCGGTCTATGACCAAGGTACGACAAATCAACACCACCGTTGTAGATTAGCATTTATCGAGGTGAAATATTTGCATAATTAATGCAATGAACCTTTCACGACACACATTTTGTATCACGCCGGACAAAAATCTACCAGCCACCTCACGCTTGGCATAGGATGCGAGCAGAAATCTACACACCAACAGACGGGATTGAACACTGAGCTTGTGCGTTCGTGTAGTTTGTACAACGATGAACTCTGAAGAATTATGCAACAAAAAGTTAAATGGAAAACTACATAACATAAAGTGTCGACCAAGGCTAATAAAAAGCAAGTTCATGACAGCTCTAGGCAGATACAGGGAAAGCAACTACCATGGCCATGCACAATTTATGGAACATAGAAAGCTTCATGCTAAATCCTAAGTTTACCAGTTTCTTGATGAACGATTTTTTTCAAAAGTATATACCAATCTTTAGTACAGTGAACTGAACATACCTCTTGGGTGCAAAGACGATGCCTAGGTAAATTTCCCTTTCTTCATCTACCGAAACAGCCATTAAATATTGATGTATGAGAGGTCATTACGTGCACTACGTCCCGCTATCCGAAACTTTTCATTTAGGGAGTGTTCAGTTATTTATGGCGGGGGATACTGGGCAGGCACAATCCGACGTGAGTCATCTTACATCGAAAGTCTGCAAGGAGGTAATGTTTTTTTTCACACAGCAAAGAGGGGTGGGGACACTTGATTTTCAAAAGTATCCATCCAGTTACAAAGCTTTGTTTCAGTATATATTTCTGGAAATGCAGGTGACTCTCATTATTCTTTGTTTTGACCAATCAATAAAGGCGTGTTTTGCCATGAATTTTGCTGGCATTCCCTTGGATATGACAGGTCACTAGCTGGTCTCAGTTACCCAGATGACAAGTATCCTCTTGCTGCGGCTGAGAGTTACGGGGATTTGAAGAGGAACGGGAACTTTAAGAACGGCGCCGAGATCACAGTGTATAGTTGAACCGCAAGTGACATTATTATTGTTGGCTGAACACCAATCTCGCGGGGCTCGGTCTGACGGCCTCAAGGCTGCTGGTCGTAGTGTACCTTAAGAGTCTATAATGTACGGCTTCTCCTAAGAATATATTCTATGATGTAGTATCCTTTCTAAGAGAAAAATGTCGGCTTATCTATACAGTATCTCGTAGTCATTTCAAATACCAACGCCATAAAGAATAGTTTTTGATTTTGCCAATATTAGCAAAAAAATAGGAAATCACTTATCATTTGCCTGCATGAGGCATGTCACAACACAATTGTTTCATCCTAAGCTGAGAAAAATATCAAAAGCTATACTTCGCTGTTACAGTTCTGATAAAATATTGTATTCACTTGTAGATGTGCATAGCATGTGGGCTACATAATTCTAACTTTGCGTGAGGTATTTTAGCGCATATCTAATGAGAATCTTAGCTACACGTTTACTGGAATGGCGAAAAGTAAAAAGCGTGAAATATTAATTTGGCCGACAATTGAGGATTACGTACAATTGGCTTTGGAAGTGCTTTGTCAGTAATGAGTGGGATCTATGACTTTTAGGGACTGGACAGAAACTACAGGGGGAATTTTTGGGGGGTCGCAAATTTTCACTCAAACATTTTTGAAGGGTCAAGAAATTTTCACGTATGCCTTCGGAAAGGGTCACCAGCTTTTGTGCAATCAATTTGGGTAATTACATAAATGTACTTGTTATATAAATGTACTTGATAAGAATAGGATGGTTACAAGTGCATGTGTGTACAAGAAATTTGATTTTTGGAATTGTACCGTAGTCTATGGGTAAACTATTTAACATTTTCCCAAAATAACTTGATATATCTGTGCATTTATAGGTCAATGTTGTTTGATAGGTTAATGTCGTTGGTCCTGTGTATGACGATTTTAGGAAAAATTTCCTCTCGCCATTTTTTATGAACAACAATCAGTGATTAAATTCCCAGAACCCCCATACTCTAATAAACTTGGCAATAAGGTTATTTATCATAGTTTCAAGATACAGGATGGTTCTGTTGCAGACAACTAGATATTACAAATGGATTTTCTGAATTCTTCACAATTTAACCATTTTCAAGTAGTAAGCCTCGCTGTATTTGTCTGTATATTTATTGTCGCTTATTATATAAAAGGCAGGAGGCCTACAATACTGAATAAATGATGAATGAAGAATAAGTTTCTTGACAAACAATAATGCGCAATCTGGACAATTACAAGTCAAGCTATACAGATATCCTTCTCGTTGATTTTGAATAGCAAAGTGTAAGTTGCAAGTAGTTGATATAATATTTATTGTAAAAAGTGTTCTCTTTTCATTGAAGTAATTTTTAAAAAAACCTTGCATAAAAAAGATTATTTTAAAGGCTTAAAGTATTCTTTGAAAGTCTAGAGGTCAAATGAGAAATTATTATTCAATTATGACGTTACTGATATATAATGTGACACGCAGGACTCTTTTACGCGCTGCGTCATTGTGAAAACACCCCGCCCCTGTAATTTCTATCCAGTCCCTTATGTCTTTGATCACTTGCATCTTTCTAATTGGTATCACGCCATCTTGGTTCTAATATTGTTGAATTGAATTTCCTAAGTCTGTAAGGGGCGGCCGAACAAGAGCCCCCACCCCCTCCCCCGTGCAGTCAAGGTAACCGAGGCAAGTCACTAGCAGGCTTAGCAGAGGTAAGGCAAGCTACTGTGAAAGAGGCATACCTGGCATCTGATAAAAGTTCACTTTGTTCTGGTATCAACACGTTATTTAAGAACCAGATGGATGAATTGTCTTCTTGTATTAAAATAGAAGAGTATAAATGAAAAGTACCTTTGACATTTTTTCTTCAGCCAGTCATAAGAAGTGCAGTAACAGTGACGATGCAGCAGTGACCAGAGTGCCCCTCCCCCTTCCCTACCCTGCTCCACACTACTACCGTAACGGAGCTTGATACTTTGACATTGTTTGGACAGTCTCCTCGAGCAAGGCACTTTTAGTTCTGTTCGTTACTCCCATTGTCTTACCCTAGAAGATATCAAGGCGTATGATATTATAGAAATAACGGGCGACGCGCTGACCATTAACGTTTATTTGTGGGCAGGGGCGAGAGGAAAGCCAAATTAACGGGCTCGGCAAGCCTCGCCCGTTAATTTGGCTTTCCTCGAGCTCGAGCCCACAAATAAACGTTAATGGTCAGAGCGGAGTCTGTTATTTCCATTATATTATAAGCGAACCCAAGAAAACCGTCAAAATTTCCGAAAATTTCAGGAGCGAACGACAACTGGGCCCCAGAAACTGAGCAATACGCACGCACTGTCACGCGCGCTGTAAAAATTGGCAAATCCGGAGATGTTTTCAGAAAAAAGTATCTCAACTTAACCTATAGTGCTCCATTTTATTTTGTGATTGATTATGATTTACGTTTGAGGTGTAGGATACTTTGAGTTGTTAATCTTATTATTCAGATTCACGGGCATGTAAACAAACCATTACTTTGTTTTTTGTGGTCAGTCACATGGTTCAGTTCGACCAATCAAAATGCGACCGGCAGGGCATGGTAATATAATGACAATTATCATGATCCGTACTCGTCTTAACATTCTAGCATGATAGGACATTATTCAAAATTCAACTTTTCAACGGGAAAATCAGTGCAGCTATGTGAAAATGCAAATCTTGCAAGAAAGTTAGCGCTAATGACAATTCAGTTCTTGATTTAGTGACTATGGTCGGAATCTACTGACAGAAGAGAACAAGGGGGAAAACATTAAAGCAATATTGCTTGTGGTGTACTCAGAAAAGAATACAACAGTAGGGAACAGATCGAAATATTTCGAATTACTGAGGGACTCTATAAAACCATGAAATTGACATGTCAAAGCCATAGACATACTCTTATGAAGTTATGACACGATAATCACTACAATTTGGAGTAGAACAGGTATTAAAAGAAATTTGTATCTTTGGTGACAAAGTACACTGTGTACAATATATCTGGAAGAAGAGCATGAATCTCGACTAAAAGTTCTTTGCCCCGAATGCCTTTGTCAACACAAAGTGTTTATACGTATATTGACCATTTTCTCATCTAAAATGGATTTAATTCCAGATTGAAACTGATTTTAAATGTATTGACAAACTGATGTCACGCCAAATATTTCAACATATCTGTAAATGACACAAGGAATAAAAACATCAAAGTCATCAATAGTTTTCGTAATGGTGGGTGCGGGAGTGTCATGAAATTTTTATCGTCTTCTATTAAGGTGAAGTACTACGAATTACGTCAAAATTAAGCTGTGGTGTCATTTTCTTGAAACTTTGCACAAATATTCTGGGAAGTTGTGCAAGTGCAAAAATGAAATAAAAAATGGGGGTCACCACGCTCGTTTCCATGGAAACGGACGTTAAAATGGCGTCGTTAGAAATAAATAAAAATGATATAATTCACTTAAACTAAAGAAAGCAATTATAAAACGCTTAGCAAATGAGTTAATTTTAATAAATACCAAGACTTAAGATCCATATCTATCGAATGTATAGTTTTCATGATGTTTGTGAAGAAATTTTAACATAAGTATCGATTACAAAATGACGATATCGAAATTATATCACTACATAATTTTCGAACTTTCTTCCTGTCGCTTTGAATGGTGTCATTTTGACCAAACTTGGCGAATAAACTCCTGACATAATACCATTTAGTTTACACTTTTAATAAAAGGGTGTCACCACGCTACTTTTTACAATATATCCAGGTGAATGGGTAATTTGCGCCATATAAATGGGAGAGAAATGTTAATTTTTCGCTCATATGGAATAAAAACCAGCTTCCTAGGGGGTCAAAATATGACAAGGTTATAGGTCACATGTATTTCTAAGACACTGGGTCCAAAAATTAGGAAAAAGCGCAATTTCAACAATGACAGGTGATGTTAAATACATGCGCTACAAAATAACCCATTTGCGGCAGGCTTGAGTTAAATCTGCGCAGAAACGTTCTAAAGCGTGTGCGCGTCCGAATTCGTCGTCCTTTACCTTAAGATGGTCGTCTTTTTACATCATTGGATAGGGTGGAGTTTCATTACTTTTGACTGAGGCAGTTGACATGAAGAATATGACGGCCCAAGACTAACCGTAGTGACTGAACGATCCCTTAGACTTAAGAAGACGTCAATTACTGGCTGCTTGTGAAGCTTTACATGATGTTAGTGAAATAAGATTTCGTTCTGGTAATCGAAATGATGTGATCCGATTACACAAATAAATCTAATGAATTCCAGCAGTTACATATGATGTTTATACTTCGATATGTAGCTCGCCGAGCCTAACGACTCCCGAACTTCAACACGCGTACGCTCACCGTTATATGAATTATGAATGACTAGTACTCGCATTCGGCGTCCTTTTATTTAATTTTGTGTGTGTTGAATTTTGCATTACAGGTCGTACTTTAAGGGCAGCGATGCGTGTAGTCCTTAAGACGAACTGCCTGTACTGGTCCTAATTAAAGAAGGGGCGGGTGACTTGAGAAGTTCCGTACAGGAGTGCTATTTGTACGAGTTTTCGGTGATTGAAGTATCGCTGACTTTAGATTCACGGTCAGAATAGTGCATCGGCTAGGTCACCAACAATATGACAATCTACGCGCTTGAATATGATCATGATTGCTATCACAGATTTCACCATTGTCCTCGTCTTCAACGCAAGTCACGTGAGTCTTCAGATTCTCTACTTCTTTATAATCACCCAAGAAAATAATAGAGAACAAAGATCCTTTTATTAATGCCAATAATCAGCGATACAAGGTCAACAGAACGAAATTGTCTTCCGAAGTCGCCTGTACTTTAATTTGATCGATTGTTTGTAAAATTTTTTGTTTGCAATAAAGCTTCAAGCCCGGGAACATTAAAGGTTTAATTCTGGCGGAGATGGTTGGCGTGTCTCGAATCGGCATGGCCCAGACATTTAAATTGACTTTGATCAGCGATTCTTTCTATCAATAAAAAACAGTAATTTGTTCATTGTAGTCTGGCGCAACACGCGGTGGCACCAGCGAACAAACTGCGTCGTTGTAAATGTGTTTGGCTAAGATGAATAAAATATTAGTCTTTGACTTGCATCCCCTTTCAGAATTTGTACCCATGCATCACGTATTTCTGCAATTCTTCCCACAAAATCAAATACCTTTCTCACCTCCCGAGTCTCCTGCATGTACACGTGGGCAGCCGTACACCCGTAGCCACTTTACTGTAACACTTGATAGTTACCGGCTATTCGCAGTCTGTGCCGACGACCAAGTTCATGGTTTTTAAGATGTCAATCTCCAAACGCATTCGAGCTTAGAGAGCTTCAGTTAATGTGAGAGGCCGATTGGCCGAGGGGAATTAGGGAGAGGGTCATTGTTTACAAACCTGTCGTTGGGGAGGTTTACATTTCATAATCTTGGCCTGCGGAAGGGTCATATTTTACAGTTGCCATTTGTAACACATTTTCAAAGTTTTTTTACTGCATTGACAAATTTTAGATTTTAATGCATAAATGTATACACTATGAATGGTAAAGATTAAACTGGCATGATGAGAGTAAATCTATCTATCTATCTATCTAGCTAGCTAGCCGTATGATGTATGATACTATATTGTATATACACATACCCACACACTCCAAGGTGAAGCTATAAAGGCTGCATGTATGTACACATATTACATGGCATTCACTATACACAGTCGTCTATGGAGAAACCAATTCACATATTTTTCAATACAACACTAGTATGTGTGCAATTATACATGCTTTGCATATGTGTTCAACAAAATTGTGAATTTGGAATTTCATCCAAAACTATCTATTCAACACACATTGAACAAACATATAAACATGTAGGGTGTGCCTCCATATTGGTTGATCATATTGGTATCTTTTGACAAGAGCAAGACCTAGCTATCGTAATTATACAAAACAAGGTCAAATTCTACAGAATAACTGAATGACTGAGGCATAAACGAACGGGAGTGATCATAGGGTCACATAGGAGTCTAAATGGCGAAATTACCCTGGTAAGGTCATCCACGCATTTCAAGTTTCAAATTTGGAAAGGTGGTGGGGTCATGTTTTACCAATCGGAAAAGGGGAAGTCGCATTCTCATATTTTACATGATAGACCATGGTTAATTTCCCCAGCCGTCTACCTCGTAACAAGTGAAATCTCCTTATTTCACTTTTATATGTGCTTAACAGCTTCTATTCAACATCTCGTCAATCCATTAATCAATGAATCAATTAATTCACACTTATATATAAATATTTATACTTATATGTAAATATATAATATATATATATATATATATATATATATATATATATATATATATATATTGTATGTTAAATATTTATAATATAAACATATGAATGTACATTTATTTAAATATACATATATATGTATGCTTTGTAAGGGGAATAACATTGAAGACGAATTTCATTTCTGTATCATATGTCCATTATATCAAAAGTTCGAGCTAAACATATTTCCAGATTCTTTTATGCAGTACCATCCTATGAAAAATTCATTTCTCTTATGCAGTCCAAGTAGAGAGTGAACTCGTTTTGCGTAACCTCGCCGAATTTGTCTTTTTTGCAATGAAAGAGCGCTCTGAAATACTTGATGATCTTGTTACATGTTTGTTTATTCAAATGCAAATTCTCAGCTATTTGGCAGTTTTGATTTTGCGTCCTTCTCATTGGACTTTGAAATCAGTCATGGAATACTTTGAGGCCGGTGGATATGGTATCTGGATAAAATAACTCACTATACATGTATGTGTGTGTTTGTGTTGTGTAGATATCTATGTATGCGTGTATGTATGTCTTGTTTTAAACTGCAGCGAAAGAGCCGTTCAATTTGAATGAATATCAAAATATAAATAGATTTTCAAGCAACTACACCCTCTAGAGTCGGAAATTAGTACATACTCTCGATTGTACGACATCATATCTCTGACTTCCACATTCCAAATATATGAAATATATTTCTTTTAACAACTTTTGCCATTTTATTTGACATATAAAATACTATATGAAAACGTCTTATCAAAACGCATAAAGGACATTTCAAATCATGAACAGTTTGCATAAAGTCTTTTATAAATCGACTTCTACAAGGCTAGGAAAGCTTATCATAATTTTAATAGATGGCGCCAACGTTCTGAGTGTTCCAGGATGTACTTCCTATCAGGCCGAACGCGTGCTTTGTGTACGAGTCGCGGGTTTTTAATTCTCTGTCACAAATATGGAGCAAGGTGACATCTTTTTGACGAATAAGGGCAAAATCTAGTGACCGCCGAGATGTTGCAACTTTTTGGCGCGCAAATGTCATTCTTTGAAATGGTGACCGTTAAATTTATTCTGACAAGTCTTTGAGCTCCTGTCAGGGTTTACACGATATTGTTTCTCATGAAAGACAGTCAAGGTGTCGTCCAATTCTATATGTTGCTTTTTAACTTACTGGTGTAAACATTTTTGTTCAGATTTCATATGTCTTTCCAATTGCTCTGTAACCGTTACATGTCGTTTGGTTTCATACGTCTAAAATAGCCGTTGGGGGCGCAAAAGGCTAAATTTCGAAAGGGAACATCTGCTCGTATAGACTTGACTATGAAGCACTGCGTTTCGGTTGTATGGGGGTGTGGAGCACGGAGTTGTTTATACCTTCTTCAGAGGAACAGAAGTTTTGCATGGAAGTTACATTTACTGTTTTTACTATTTTTACAAAAACTACAACACAACACGACAATATGCTACAACACAAAACCGACATGATCAACATGATCGTTATCATCATAATTTCTAAATATTTCATCAAATGATTAAAAAGGGGCTCTAGTCATACAACATACAGTTGTGTGCTTTTCTCGTTTGGTATAGGACACATGTCAACTTTTTATTCGGAATTTTCTATTTCCCAGAGACCGATGGTTCCTTTTTATCACAATGCTTAATTTCCGAGTAAGCTTTCATGGCTTTCCTAAGTTACTGATCTTTTTGTACACTGTAATTTAACAAAGAATATAATGTTAAATTCATCTCCATTGATGGATCATATAACACCTGAGTACACTTAAAAATACCCCTACAATTCTTGCTGTGAAGAACAAACGTTTATGAGAGAATTTTACAATAACCAAGCTATTAGGATGTTTACCAGCGTTTGAAATGAAATAGCTTGGTCTTTAATTTGGCGCTTTCAACCGTCATTTAGAATATTTTTCTCGGACTTAACGTCACGTTGAAACAATGTTAAAGAGCCAGCAGCTGCAACTTCTGATCATCTTTTCGCTATTTTATTTTAGTATGTCTATCTCATATAGTTGTTCTATTCCCCAAAGCATGGTGAAACACCAACTATTTAGCTTGTCAACACAGCGTCTTTACGTCGTAGCACGATTGGAACTAATTTGGGATAATTGGATCTTCATATTTTTCAATTTCTCAAAAGTGTTAGGTGCCGTATAGCTGAACAGAGCAATTTTATAAATTACTCATAAAAACAAGTGTGTAACTTAAAAAAGAAAAGTTTATGAGGTTACATTTGCAGATTAAATCGACATTACTTCACCATCCAATTATCCAAAATAAGTTCCAATCGCGTTTCGTGTAAAGAGTGAATTCTACTCCGTACCAGACCGGGCTTGTCAACAATAACACATGTACAAGCTGGGTTGACGGGCTGGACACTGTTTTTCTCAACATTTTATAGCGAGTTGAACAAGAAAACTAGTGAACAAGTCATCAACAGACTTACAGCTCCTGGCCCCTAGAGGTGTTGAATGAAAAAACAAAACAATTACAACTTCATTTCTTAAAGGGTATCCAACTTCGTGCACCATTTGTCTTCCGCGTGTTATTTTCTCTGATAACGCTTAACCTCTCATATATTTTCAGATTTAAATGGAACAAGCTGCCGTGTTTCTCATTAAACACACTTACATCGAGCCCCTTGTTATTGTGATTCAACAACTTCATTAAAGTGTGCCATTATAAGAAAAGAAATAAAGTTCAGGAACAAATTTTCATTTATCTACAATTGCAAAACATGACTGATGTGTAGGCGTTGACGACGGAATAATTTACGGCAGGGCTATTTGGAGCCCTCATAGTCCGACATAAACGTACAAAATAAATACGTTTATTTGACATGAACACCGACATGTATGTATGTATGTATGTATGTATGTATGTATGTATGTATGTATGTATGTATGTATGTATGTATGTATGTGTGTGTGTGTGTATGTATGAATGTATGTATGTATGTATGTATGTATGCATGCATGCATGCATGCATGCATTCGTACGTACGTACGTACGTACGTATGTGCGTGTATATGTGTGTATGTGTGTTTGTATTTGACATGGGTATAGATATTTATGGTTGGATAGATGGATCGATGGATGTGTGTATGGATGCATGGATGGATGCATGGAGGTATGTGAGGGTTGGCTGGTGGATGGATAATCATAATACATAGACGCATGCAAAGACCTCTGTAAAGACCTTTCAATCAAGAGGTTTTGCACCAAGCATCTGGGGAGATAAGTCGTATCATTCAAACGCGATTCGTAGCTTGATAGTTTTTCTTCTGCAGTAAATCACACGTCTTATGGTAAAAAGCAGTCGTTCCTCTGCTAAACTATCGTTTGTGTTTGACATTTTCACAAATATAGCTGGTGTGGCGCCAGATTTGCTGACAGGAGTCGTTATGACCTGTCGTTGACGCTCGTTTATCAGGTATGGCGATGCCGTTCAACCAGTCTGCATGTGAGTCGAATTTAAATTTCGAAAGTCGCTGGCAGTGCTGAAGTAAGTTCCATTACCAGAACTCTAATGTAATTGTTTTTCCAAAAAACAATTTAACATTCGAGGCAGGTGAGGAGGGTGAAGAATTTTCCTGAGGGTGCCGGAGATTTAAAGTGCTTACATCATTCAATGTGTTGTATCCTGTCTGGTGAATACATGTAGGTGTAATGTTGAATTAGGGACAGATTTTTATTGGACACCGTGGTGCGAAGCACCAAAGGTGTCCTATGTCGCCACAATGTCTGTATGTGTGTCCATCCGTCCGTTTGTCCGTCTGTCCGTCCGTCCGTCTGTCCGTCCGTCCGTAGACAGATTTTGTTCCACTATAACTTAAGAACCCTTAGGTCCAATGTCATGCAATTTGGTATTTGGTATAATCATGATGAGACTTAGATCTGATTAGATTTTGGTGGGTGTGGCTTATTAATTAAT